>JAHRHZ010000018.1:57942313-57958057 GCA_024137785.1 Ginglymostoma cirratum
GTTATCTCAGATTCTCCAGCATCTGCAGTACCTTTTATCTCCGATTTTACTTAGTGTTGTTATGGAGATAAAGACTAAGAAATGTGGCTCTTTGACACACAGTTCTGCGCAATCCTTACCATTTTGGTACTAAAAGAGCATTCATTCTGTTTGCGCATAATTCTGATTTGGTTTGATGCCATTCTGCTCCCAATAATGCCATTTCTTAATCATGCATAGCAGAATATGAGTTCAGTAGCAGGAAGGATTTCCTTCTTTCCAACTCCGTTCACTAAGCTCTATTCCTCCTGACACCCAATCACTTATGGCCACTGTACATGTAGTGACAGCCATGCTGCCAAGAAAAGCTTACAGAGCCAGTCTTAGGGGTGCTAAAGTGGTATTTTTACTGACTTAATCACACCAAAGGAGTCTCCAACTGGAACTGGTGTTCAGATCTGTGATTGCCTGCTGTATCCTTCACCCCTTCCCCCTTCCCATTATAAAGGCACAAGCATTGTCAATGCAGATACAGTGAACATCTCAAGGAGGAAGGGAGGTATCATCTGGCACATTCTGGCTGGACTTTCCAAGAGTATCTTTGATAGCCCCTGTGAACACAACCCACCATTCTCTTGTCTCTTGTCTATAATATTGAAATAAAGGCTGCCACAAAATGAACACTCCAACGTTAAGTCAACAAAACATACAAAATTCCATCCATAAGTTAATTGTGTAAGTAATATTGGTGTCCTTGCCTGTCCTAGTCCTCCAGCACAGTACCACCTCAGCATTATTGATGGAATACAGCTTACTTTCGATAGGGAAGGCTGCACATGGCCTTACAGAACACTTGAGTGCCTGGTTTTGGATAACACCGCCTTGGTATGGCTTGCAGCAGTCTGGGGCTGGCTGGCATGCAACAATATGAGTATTGCCTGTGTGGAAGCAGTGAGCACAGAAGTCCTGAGATAGAAATCTTGAGAGAGGACAATTGGTTTGTGCTTCACAGAGATACTGACTCACCCTTGGGGCTGATGTCTCAGCAGTCCATATAATCTGTTTAATTGCAGATAGCCGGACTGCCAAGAGACTCTGGAAGCTGCTTTCAGCACTGGTATCCACCTAAAAGTGAACAACAAGCTTACATGTGTGTCCTCAGTCTGAGTTTCTACCATTAGACTCTATTGGATAACTTCTCGTGATGCAGTAGAGGTTGAGACATTTAACAATCCTGGATCGTCTACAAGTTTTCTCATGTTGTTGTCCCCACTTACATGTTGGAAAGGATGTGTTCCAAGCTTTGTTTAAAGGGTTGTGGTACTTCGGAGTTAGAATTCTTCAGATTCTTTGACAGTGACAGCAGGTTTTTTGCAGTTATTAACACTACACCCTCACCCTAATTTCATTGTTCGTGCTCATCAGCATTTTTCACTACATCCTAGTAAAGTTTTTGTCTGCATCCTCTGCAGAATGTGCGGGCAGTCTTATGCTCTCGGGAACAGGCACCAGTAAAAACCCTTTTTCCGCTGACCTGGCTAAATGTGCCTGGTTAATCAGCATATACAGATCTCGCCTCTAGGCTAACCTGTAAAGTAGATGCAGTATCCATACCTGAGCTGATAGTTTTAAGTAAGATCAAATGATGTTTCTTCATCAGTGTTCTTTTGACCTTGGTGCTTTCACATTTGATTTAAACCAGATTGTGTGAAAGAATAAAGGTACAAGGGTAGCGCTGGGGTGAGGTAAACGGTGGATGTTACAGCATCTGCAGCTTTTATATGAGGAGAGATTGTAGAAAGTAGGAAGGTGATTAAGTAGTTATGTCTGGTTCCTCTTTAAACAAGTTACAGAGAACTTTGACCAGAGTGTAATGGATGAATTTGTCCAGGTGTCCTACAATACCAAAGTGGTCAAATCAATACAACCACAACCTGATACGGAAGGAGAACAGTTCCACTTTACTAGGAACAAAATTACAATAATCTTTAATACTAAACATACGTCCCAAGTACTATTTGCCTTCTTAAGGTTACAATACATTCCGAGTCTCTTGTAAAGTTACACAGTCGCACTCTCTGTGGCTCTGTCTCTGGGCCTGTGAAGCTGCTTTCTTCTACCCCTCTCAGGATGGTCAGCTGGTCTCTGCTTCTTGCCATGCTGCTCTCCTCAGAAGGCCTCAGACAATTCCAGAGATTCAGAGTGATTCCAAGAGAGACGTCTGCAGGTGAACCCATGTTTTTATACCTTTTAGATGGTTTTCTGGAACTTTCTATAGTTCTGCTAATCAGGGAGATACATTTAATAGTTTGAAACAAGAATCAATTGTTTAGATGGCATGCTATTGTTAGTCTTTTTTTGTGTAGCAAGACCCGCTGCCTTTCTGTCTGGGCTCTCCTTTGTTTAGTGGATAAATTGTTGGGGGTCTCTGTCCAGAATAACTGTTGCTTTTACATTATGCTAATGTCATTAGCACCTGGCTGCTGTGTTTGCACTGTGTCTGGTGTGTGATATCAGAGTTTCACTTGGCCAACGTAGCCAGCACCCCTTACTATTTGGCCAAGTTAGCAATCTGTGTTTTAGCAACCAGGAGTGTGCTACAGTGGGAACATAGCATCATTTTCTGCATCACCATTGATCACACCTGCTGCTTCATAGGGATAAGAAGTACATTGACCTTCTTTCAGTCGTGCTGTGCATTCTTCCAGGCAACTGGAAGTGCTTTAACCTGGGTGGCAAACTTAGACTAGGCTGGCAGGTCTTATGTCATAGCTTCCACTGCCATTTCTAGAGAAGAGGAAGTTCACCAACCTGTCCAGCTGGACCTTCAGGACCCTGCCTGTAAAAATGGAACCCAGTTTCCCATCATCTGCCAAGTCCAGGGCAGTTCCAACTGACCATGCTTGCCGGGGTGCACTACAGCCTTTTAAATATGGTATGGAATTCAAAGAATTCCAGTGAGTTCTGGAATATCTGCTAAGTGGCGAGTTGTTCTGGGAATGGTGTGTGGTAAGATGGGGCAGAATTTGGATTGAGAGATGCCGTCAGGACAGTGTAGGTAATTATTGAGGCTTATTTGGTAATTTATGGAGAAAAAACTCACTAGGCCTCACAGCAAGAAACCCTCCAAAAATCTCAAAGCAACACTGACTTAACTAAAAAAAAAGTAAGGTTTGGCCCTAAAAGACCGTTTACTGCAGGAGAGAGAAAACAGTGTGTCTAGGAATGTGTTTTGATAGCTGGCAATATTTGCAAACTGTGACAACTGGGTGTATGACTTGCAACAGTGCTCAGTGTATAGTGTAAAGTGAAGCTACAATTATATCATTCATGCTTGATAGATATTGTTGGTAGGTGAATACAGAGAGAGTGGTGAATTGGGAAATAAGTGAAGCTACTGTTTCATTTGTAAAGATATAGAATTTGAAGACTGATCACCCTTGTGAGGTTATTAAACTTGATGTGATGCTGCTCCTGATCCTCGGACTGACACTGTTTGACCTCTATGACTCTCACCTCCCATTTCCTTTTAACGCCTTGTCAGGAGGTCTGTGAAGCATCACATGGCAGTGAGATTTCTATTTATTGATCCATAGAGCAGAGAGCGTCCTCGTGATTCCAAGGGGAAGGCTGGGCGTGATGGGTTCAGGACTCCAGTAGCAGCGCACATTTCTGACCAGGATGCCCGCATGAAAGATGAGATAACAAGGTGTGGAGCTGGATGAACACAGCAGGCCAAGCAGCATCATAGGAGCAGGAAGGCTTGACGTTTCGGGCCTAGACCCTTCATCAGAAATGCCCTCATGAATGTGAGATTTACTTAGGTACCATTCCATCTGACAGTCGTGCGCAAAAGACACTCCAAAACAAAGCAGTCCTATAAATAAAGAAACATACTTTCAAAGCTGACCTTTGCTTGGTATCAGTTCATGTTTTATCAGCTGTACATTGATGATGTGGACATCCTTGTGATTGATGAATTCCTCTTAGGTGGTGTGGAGCACTACAATTGTCATATCCAGCAGACAGTGAGGCCGTGCACTGGTGGAAAGTCAGTGAACGACCCAAATCCGAAAGCCTGTTCACTTGATTTTATTCTTAGTCTGTAGGGCATTGGGAAATTATTACTAATGTATCTACACTTTCTTTATCTATTTCTGTTAATCACTTGCTTGGAAACCATCAAGTCCTAGAGATTATCTTGGTCCCATTATTTACTCATTTATGATTTTTTCCTAGTATTGAATACATTTTATTCCTTCTCTTGAGTTATTTCCTCTTCCTTATATTTCTCTTTAGTTATTTAGTGTTCATTATGTTTCTCTTCATTTTAACCTCTGCCATCTCTTTATTCGTAACAATTTTTGCATGCGTCTGTCTTAAATGAAGCCACATTCGCTGAACTGCTCTTCTTCTGTCAGCATTTTTATAAAAGGTTCTGTTAGGTTTTTCCCCATATTCTCTTTTCCATCGTTAATTTATATATCATTTTGTTTTTTTGAAAAATATCTTTCATTTTGCCAGTCTACAAGGTTTTCACCTTTTGTCACATTGACACTTTTTTTTTAACATTATGGTGTCTTTTATCTCACTTGCCAGCCAGGTTCTTAACTATACCAATAGAACCTTTGTCCTATAGGTGTATGTTCTGCTTTTGTAGTGTACAAAAACGCTTATTTGAATTGTTCCTTGTCCTTAGGTTTACCCAATAACAGTTCAGCTCAGTCACCTGTGATCAATTGTTTTTAATCTCTTCGAGACTTGGATGTAGACTACTCGAGTTCAAGAAGGCAGCTCACTGTCACCTTCTTGAGGGCAACTAGGGATAAGCAATAAGTGCTGGCCAGCCAACGATGCCCACGTTGCCTTATTTAAAACCTCAGTTTGTGCTTCTCCTTTCTCTGTTGCACCAAATGTCATATTTAATATTTTAATGTTCTTTATTGGAATTCTAGAATGGGATTAAAAAGCTCATAAAATTTTCACACCCATGTTAAGTGGATCTTTTGTTAATTTAAACTTGTAAAGCTCTTGTCACTGTGAAAACCAATTCAAAAATCTATTGACACAAAAAGTACAAATGAAATTCTAATTAGGGGAGTTTTTTTTAAATGAAGACAATTTTTCAATTTCTGACTGCCTTTCCAAAGTTAAATGTTTCTCTTTCCTGGTTGACTGACAAATTAATTTCACCCAAACAGCTTGTTTAATGGCATTTATTTTCAAGTTGTTTTTTTAAAAAAACTGATAACTTGCTGGATTTTAATTTCCTTCCTCTTTATTTTGGTTTGTCAGTTCAAATAGGTACTAACTATTAATTAAAACTTGCGTCTAAATTGATTGACATAAGTTTACAATGTACTTATAATGTTTTATTCTATCAACATTCTGGAGATCTATTTGTAAACTAAAGAATAACTTTTAAGACCATTTAAATTTTCCTCTTTCCCAAAAATAGATTATTAGTTATATATTTGACTCAACATTTCATTTTGATTAGAATAGAAGAATGTAGTGCTATTACTGGCTGAAAATGCTGGTTTGCTTTAAATCTTAAGCTGTAAGATCTGGTAGGTCTGTCATAATCATCTTGAATTTCCGCAGCAGATCTATCAACTTCCTGTCATAAGTTTTGCGAAACCCAGTACGAATTACTCTGTTTTGCTGGCCTATTTTTATTGAGGGAGATTGGGGAATTCCTGCAGAAATTCAACCTCTCAAAAATCTACCTTGTACCTCACCATGTTTGGTGTGGTTCTCCCTACGCCTCTCAATTTGAAGCCCGAAAATAAAGTAACATGACCATACTATCACTGTTAGTCAACGCTGCTTGGATCTGATGATTCCAATTCCCCTTTGTTTATTCTCTTGTGATAGCAGGAGTTGTTGAAATTATGACACCCTAACTTGGCTTCCAAGTCATGTGCACGAATTGTGAAAAGCACAACTGTGAACATAATCAGCTTTTCAAGTTCATGAAGTTGGTCAGTAGGAATGGTGATTCAATAAGTAGTGGAAAAAAGACAAGCATTTTCAGAAGAGACACAGAATCATAAGAAGAGTGTTTTATATAAAGGGGTTGTGTGGTTGTGGATGCTTTGTCTGAAATGCTGATTTTTTTTATAGGTAATTCATCTCTGAGAGGCAAAAATACCTGCTTATTTTTGAGATGGATATTGTTACTCAGCTTCTTTGAAAAGATAAATAAACTTAAATTGTTTGAATAGTCATCAAATTCTAAGCATCACTAATTTGTGCCAGTATACTGTAAAGTGGAGAAATCGGTGACTAATTCTCGATTGTTGGTGACTAACGATATCCAGTATTACCTGTATCACAGTTTTGCAGTTTGAATCAATACGAGTTCAATTGTATAGTTTTTGTATTCACTCATAGGATATGAGCACTTTGAAATGGTAACTAATTGAAACTTTATCCTTATTTTTTTCTGTGACACTGTAAGCTTCACATCCTCAAGTACTTGTCCAACTCATTTTGAATCTGTGAACTCAAATTATTGGTGCATAAGTCAAGGGAATTCTTTTCTCTATCCAGATCACTCCATCAGATTAAAAACCTCTTGTAGGCCACTTCTTCATTTTCTCTGTCCAAAGAGCATAGATCTAGTTTGTCCAGCCTGTCCTCATAACTGATAACTCTCATCGCCTGGTAGGCTGACCTGATCACCTTTGTAAAACTTTTGTGCCTTTCCTGAAGTGGGTTCACGGGGCTGACCACAACATTCCAATTTAAGCTTTAACAGTTCTAGTATTATTGCTGTTCTATTTGTAAATACAAGGGACCTATATTCTTTTTATAACCACCTTATTAAATTTCCTTGCTGTCTTTAAGAATCTATCTGTGCAGCCACTAAAATTTCTGTTCATATATTGTTTTCAGAGCTCTGCCAGTTATAGCAAATAAATAATTAATAGCCTTTGCACTTGAGTCTTTCCAAAGATCTACACTGTACTCTTCTCCACATGTAAAATCTATTTGCCATATTCTGCCCATTCCATCATCTCTTTATCATTCAAAAGCCTCTAGCTATTTAATTACTGCCATTTTGCCAGGTTTTATATGATCTGCATATGGCAACCATTTGGTGTGCCATTTTGGAATCAAAAATTACGAGGAAAGTAGTTATTGCATTTATATGATGTTTACAATTCAACACCATTATTTCAACTTACTAATTACCTTACAATGTAACTTAACGATAAGTGGATTGATAGGAAGTGCCAAATAAAGCAACATGCTAGCAATCCAAAAGATTGATGTTAAAACATTGGCTTCTGAGTTTTTTCAAACAGCAACTGTGTCATACAGATCAGAAAATTCTCAATTCTGTTACCAAATACGTTCTGTGTGCTAATCTTAACTATTGTAGAAGCTGGTGTAGTGTGGAAGTACAGTTGGATTTACCACCCTTGCCTTGGCAGAAACTAAATAACAGCCTGCAGTTACAGTTACAAAATGAGCCAATTAAAGCTCATATTTGAATATTGGTACATATTGCAATTTGTACCAGAGGGAAGCAACCACATATGAAACTGCTCCAAGAAGCAATGCACACATTTAAAAGAGTAAAAGAGAGATGTCACTCCATCATTTAGCTGTTGTTTACAGGACCAATACAGTGCTTCTGAGGACATAGTCATAGAACATAGCCAGTAATTTTTCAATAATTATACAATATGTGTTTAATAAGTTGTAACTTTTTGCATGAAAATTGCATGTACTTTCTAGCAATAAATCTGCATGTTTCTTGAATTAAGTATTGTTCTGTTTTATTCGCATGGCATGTTTACATCTTTCCAATGATTTTACTCTCAAAAATATACAAATATTCACTGGAATGTTGCAGAATCAGAATAGCATATAATGTGGTCAGTATTAGGAACACTGCTTTTCTTGCACTACATTTATTTTCTAAATTTGGGTGTGCAAGGCATAATTTCAAAATTTGTAGATCATGCAAAACTTGGAAGTATTGTGAGATGGATGGTAACAGACTTTGCAGAACAATTAGCCGATTAAATTGAACGCAGAGAAATGTGAAGTAATCCATAAAAAGCAATAATATCAACAAAAACAATGTGGTTGCAGGATCAAAGTATCCTGTTTTGTCTGCAAATCATTAAAGTTGGCGGGGCAGATGGAGAAGGTGGTCAATAGGCATATGGTATCTTTTGGAATCATAAATTGACGCATGGACAACAAAAACAAGAAAATTATGGCGAATCTTTACAAAACACTGGTCCACCCTTAACTGGTGTATTGTATCCGAGTCTGCACACATACTTTGGGAAGGCAATGGTGAGGATATAGAAAACAAAAATCTTGAGAATGGTTTCAGCATTTAAGACGTGAATTCAGGTTTGCAGTTATGTTGGTGAAGCTGGGCCTGTTCTCTTAGAAAAGAAGGTTGAGAGGAGATTTTAACAAATTACCTAAATAATCTACGCAGGGCGGAATTCCTCCTGTTAGTGAAAGGATTGAGAACCAGAAAACAATTTAAATTGATTAGCAAAAGAGCCAGAGGCAGTATGAGGACAATCATTTTTTTACAGCCAGTGTTTAGGATCTGGAATACAATTCCTGAGTAAAAGTGGAAACAGATTGTCATTAGCTTTCACAAGGGCACTGTTTAATTATCCGAAGAGAAAAGACTTGTGGGACCATGGGGACAAGATGGATGAATGAGAGTTGCTCTTGCAGAGAGCTGGCATAGGCATGTAGGGCCAAATGACCACCTTGGCTGTAACCATTCAATGATTCTATAATTTTCAGTTAATGAAGCGGTGTCTCGGTGTTATCATGGAACAGAAGAAGAGTGTTCAACCCATCATGTCCATTCCAGCTCTCTAGAGAGCTGTCCTGTCAGTCCCGCTTCCTAACTTGATCTTTGTATTGTTATGTTTATTTCCCTTAAGTATTTGTCCAGTGTCCTTTTGAAGTTATTGATCATCTCCACATCTCCACTTGCACCATTCTTGAAGGCACTAAGTTCCAAATCATTACCACTCGCTGTTCGGGAAAGCTCTTCTATGATCCCCTGCATCTCATGTCCAAAACCAGAAAATTAATACTGCCGCCATCTTATTGAAACAGCATTTCTTTGTCCACTTTATCTAATTTCCCATAATCTTGTAGACTTCTGTCAAACCTCCCTGCAATCTCACTTCACCATCCTACCTCGAATCCCTCACTGAAGCTATTCTTGTAAATAACCTCTGCACCATCTCAAGGTCCTTTCCATCCTTACTAATGTGTGGTGCTCATAACTCGGATGCAGTATATAAGTTGTAGGCTAGCCAGAGCTTCATGAAGGTTTAGCATAAATTTACTGTTTTTATACTCAACACTTCTATTTATGATGCCAAAGGGACCCAATGCTTAATTAAGCCGGAAGATAATGCAGTATGTGAAGTACCCGTGTGATGGCAGTATGTCTCAAAGTTTGGTGTATAGTATCAAACAGAATATCACCTTGGCTGCTCGCAACAAGCAAGGTATTGACTGTACCCAGTCAGAGCTTGCAAAACTCATAACACAATGTCTGACATTGGATGTGATTCTGCAGTTGGATAATGTTTGCTAAATTATCCTGAGTGCACAAAGAATTATGCTGACAACCAGTTTAGGATTGTTGATTGGGCTCTCAGTATGGCGAATTTGTGTATATTGGAGAGGAGGTGACAGTCTAATGGTAATATCACTGGACTAGTAATCCAGAGCTCCAGACTAATGTTCTGGGGATATAGGATCGAATACCATTAAGATGGAGGGTGCTATTTAAATTTTCTGTAAATCTGTAATTAAAAACAAGCCGAATAGTGATCATATCAAAACTGGAGGACATAGGTTTAAGGCGAGTGAGGAAAGATTTAAGAAGGACCTGAGGGGTAACTTTTTCATGCAGAGGGTGGTACCTGTTTAGAATGAGCTTCCAGAGGACATGGTACAGGCAAGTACAATAATAACATTGAAAGGCATCTGGATGGGTCTATGAATAGGAAGGTTTTGAAAGATATGCAACAATTGCTGGCAAATGGGATTTGGTCAAATTAGGATAGCTGGTCTGTGTCCACGAGTTGGACTGAGCGATCTATTTCCATGCTGTATGACTCCATATAACAATTGATGTAAAAATCCATCTGGTCACTAATGTCCTTTAAGAAAGGAAATGGGAACCGGAGCTATGGGTCAGAGGATGGGGTAGACGGTGTACAGGCAGATACAGCGTACAGAGAGTCTGTGATGAAAGATAAACAGTTGATAGGGCAAAGTTGCAGTCAGTGCGACGGGTTGAAGAGCGGCTACTTTAACGCAAGAAGTGTCAGGAATAAGGGTGACGAACTGACAGCATGGATCAGTACTTGGAACTACGATGTTGTGGCCATTGCAGAGACTTGGAAAACAGGGGCAGGAATGATTGTTGGATATTCCGGGCTTTAGATATTTCAAAAGAAATAGGGAGGGAGGTAAAAAAGGTGGGTGAGTGACATTGCTAATCAGGGATGGTATCACAGCTGCAGGAAGGGAGGTTGTCGAGGAGGGTTTGTTGATTGAGTCCGTATGGGTGGAAGTCAGAAGCAGGAAAGGAGCAGTCACTTTACTGGGAGTTTTCTAAAGACCCCCCAATAGCAACAGAGACACTGAGGATTGTGGAAAGGTGCAGAAGTAATAGGGCTGTTGTCATCAGTGACTTCAATTTCCCTAATATAGCCTGGAACCTCCCAAGTGCAAATAGTTTGGATGGAGCAGATTTTGTCAGGTGTTTCCAGGAAGGATTTCTGACTAAATATGTAGAAAGGCCGACTAGAGGGGAGGCCGTATTGAACTTGGTGCTTGGCAACGAACAAGGCCAAGTGTCAGATCTCTTGGTGAGAGAGCATTTCGCTGATAGTGATCACAACTCCCTGACCTTTACGATAATCATGGAGAGGGATGGGAGCAGATGGTATTATATTCCTCATTATAGGAAGGATGTGGAAAGTTTAGAGAGGGTGCAGAGGAGATTTATGAGGATGCTGCCTGGACTGGCAGGCAAGTCTTATGAAGAAAGGTTGAGGGAGCTAGGGCTTTTCTCATTGGAGCAAAGAAAGATGAGAGATGACCTGATGGAGATGTACAAGATGATGAGAGGCATAGATCGAGTGGATAGCCAGAGACTTTTTCCCAGGGCAGAAATGACTATTACAAGGGGGCATAATTTTAAGGTGATTAGAGGAAGGTATAGGGGAGATGTCAGAGGTAGGTTCTTTACACAGAGGGTGGTGGGCATGTGGAATGCACTGCCAGCAGTGGTAATGGAGTCAGATACTTTAGAGACTTTTAAGCGACTCTTGGATAGGCATATGGAGGATAGTAAAATGTAGGGTATGCAGGGTAGTTTGATCTTCATATGATAATAGGTCAGCACAACATCAAGGGCCGAAGGGCCTGTCCTTTGCTGTACTGTTCTATGTTCTATGAAATCTGGCATCCTTCCCTGTTTTGGCCTGCATGTGGTTAACATTAATTATACTCAATAATTGCCTAGCAAGCCATTCAGTTCAAAGGCAGTTAAGGCTGGGCAATGCCAGTGAAGCCCAAATGCCATTATGATCTTTTTGTTGGAAAGCTATATATGTACAGATAGGTTAATTCACAGGGCAGTTGCAGGTGGAAAGAATGTACAAGTGCTCTGCCTGTTTCAACTCAACAGAACAGGTGACAAACATTCTTGGTTCCATTTCTGAAGGCAGTGCCCTGACCAATACAGTCAATCTGTCTTGTTTAAACTTTAAATAAAGTTTGGCAGTTAACTGTCAGTCATCAGAAACTGGTGTGCTTGCCATGGCAACCCCCTCCATGAATTGGAGTTTACTTACTAACCAATCAGTGCTGTCTTTTCACGTTGTATAGATGTTGCGTTGCTTTTCCTTTCCTTTCTTGCTTGTGAGCTGTCCTGATCAGTGTAAAACCTAAAACTTTGACAAAATCTGCCTTTCTTTTACGCAAAACTCCAAGTCATTACTTTCAAATTGCAATTTATGCTTAATATATGCTTAACACCATTTTTTTTAAAAAAAGTGATAGACTGTACTAAGTTTGTTTTTAATTACTCCAGTAAAAGTTCACTTTGAAGCATGATGACATTTTTCTCTAATATTTTTCTCTAATATTTTAATAAGTAAAGTATTGTAATAAGTTTTTCAAACAAATCACTCTATTTCTACAAATATTATGACTGTCCAATGTCCCAAAATAGGCCATATCCAAGTGGATATTGGATCAATTGAAAAGTTCAAGAGTGATGTTGATAGATTTTTGTTACTTGACAGTACCAGGGGATATTGAGCCAGGATGAATAAATGAAGTTGAGATGCAGATGAACCATGATCTAATTGAAAAATGGAAGAAGCTAAGGGACAAAGTGAGCAATTTCGGTAACTGTTTTCCTCCACTTCCAACCTGGAGAATTTAAGAGTCATAGCTGCTTCTTACAAGTGGTATCTAGTGTGTGAACAGAAACTGCCGTGACAATTATGTCAGTATCAGTGTAGTTTCTTCTTTAAGGAACATTGGGGTTCACAAAGATCACCCTTAACTGCTGTTTTTTTTACATAATTAGCCTTCAGCATGCCTAGTTAAAATTGACACTATTGATGATTATGGGGCAATAGTCCATTGTACACTCGCTTTTGTTCTACATTCAAACCACAAAATGTTGCCTTTTATAATACTGTACTGTTACAGGTCCAGTCTTTTGCAATCACGTTAATGGAAGGTAATTTTATTGTAATAACTCTGCCACTGGTGATCGCTGGTGGACTTATAACAGATAACGAGCAACTGAATACTGGCCTATTTTATTTTGTGCCACCATCTTCCTTACTTCCGCACTAATTTTGCATGCTGGTCTGGATGTCTGACCACTGATTGCTTAATGTCGCAAAAGGACATGAAAGATTTGGGGGGGAAAAGCTGGCAGAGTTCATGTGGAAAACTGACAGGTCCCCCATTTTGGAGATGATAAAGAGAGATCAATGTCTTCTAAATGATAAGAAGCTAAGAACTGTGGATGAGCAGAATAATTTGTAGATCAATGTACAGAAGTCACTAAGAGATGGTGGACTGGTGCAAACAAAACTTTAAATGGTTTAATGGAATGCTAAACTTTATAGAACCATAGAATCCTTACAGTGTAGAAACAGGCCACTTGGCCCAACAAGTCCACACCACCCCTCCGAAGAGCATCCCACCCAGACGCAGTCCCCTACCCTTTGCCTGTAACCCGGCATTTTAAGAAAACACCTTTCCATAGAATCCCTACAGTGTGGAAACAGGCCGTTTGGCCCAACAAGTCTACACAGAGCCTCAAAGCATCTCACCCAGAACCATCCCCCTATAACCCACCTAATCTACACATCCCTGAACACTACGGGCAATTTAGCATGGCCAATCCACCTAGACTGCATATCTTTGGGCTGTGGGAGGAGATCAGAGCACCCGGAGGAAACCCATGCAGACATGGGGAGAATGTGCAAACTCCACGCAGTCGCCGAAGGGTGGAACCGAACCTGGGTTTCTGGTGCTGTGAGGCAGCAGTGCTAACTGAGCCACTGTGCTGCCCTTTTTCTCATGTCCAATCCACTGAGCTCTCACCTCCTGTGTTCCAGTGAAAATAAACCCAATCTATCCAATGTTTCTTCATAGCTAAAATGCCCCATACCAGGCAACATACTGGTAAACCTTTTCTCTCCAAAGCATCCCTGTCCTTCTAGTAGCATGGTGACTAGAACTGTACACAATGTTCCAAGTGTGATCTAACTAAATTTCTATAAATCTGTAGCATAACTTGCCTGTACTTATTTTCAATGCCCCAACCAATGAAGGCAAGCGTGCCATAGGCATTTTTTACTACCTATCTAGCTGCGCTGGCACCTTCATTGATCTGTGGACCTGCACACCCAGATCCCATTGTATGTCAATACTCCTAAGGGTTCCGTCATTCACAGTATAATTTCCACCTGTACTTGACCTTCCAAAATGCATCACGTCACATTTGTCCACATTTTGGCCAGCTTCTAGGAAGCATCACTTTCAAGTCAGAATGGGCTCTTGGTATTTTTCCCCACCTTTCCTGACTGAACACACCGTCATGGAGCACAGACAGACAGGGATTCAGCACAGACAGGGATGGCACCTTTGATCTGCATGCGCCATTTCTCCTCGGTAGCTGAACATTCAGAAGAGGTGAATGGGCAATTTTCAACCCACATTGGATTTTATATTGCATAATATTCATACCAATTAAAATTTGAAGACAGAAATGCTGACACAGATATTACACATTATATACTCTGGAGAAAGATTAACAACCACGTCATTTTAAATTGAAAATGAAAGTACCCAAAAAAGATGAATAGCTTTTATCAGTATGAGAATTAATTTGACCTGATGTTACCGATGAAGATTTCAAGGCAAAAGAGTGCTGAGATTGTGTTGAAGATAGTTGAACTGTAGTAGTAAATTACCTATCTTTGATGGGGAATTTTCTCTTTAAAGATTGTTCACCAGATCACACTAGAGAATATTCTAGACTGAGAGTGTTTATTCTTTAAGCACTAAGCCTCAATCAACCAATAAATATTCTAAGTAGGCAGCACTTGTTACCTTTGAGAGACAAAAATAAACATAATTTCTAATGGCTGTTAAGAGGCATAACCTATCTTTTCATTGTGGTTGCTTAATTATAAAAACCCTTATCAATTTCAGTATCACCATTACATCTACCTTTGATTTTCTTTGCTCTAAGAAGAACAATTCCGGTCACCCAAAAAAACGGAATTATCTCATCCAGGATCCCTCTCTAATAGATTTCCTAAAAACTCTCTCCAAGATGCGATGATGCTGGTGTTGGGGTGAGGTGGATAAAGTCAAAAATCACATGAAAACAAGTTATAGACAACAGGTTTTATTGAAAACATAAGCTTTCGGAATCTTGCAGTGGCATCAGACACAGGTTTTATAGGTAAAGATCAAAGGGCCATAGAAATAATGAAATTGTGTTGAACAAAATTAAGATGTCTGTTAAGTCTTTAGTCAGTTGGGAAGGAAATAATTTCACTTGATTAATATGTAAATCCGAAAATTTATTTAAAGTCACTGCCACGAGATAACTAAAGGTTTTAAAGAGTGTTCAAGCTGTGTCATCCCAGGTGAGATGATGCATTTTAGGTGTGAGACCTTATTTAGAACCTGTCTGTGTTTTAACTTCGAGTCAAACTGGGCTTATTTAAAAAGTAGGAATGTATAGAATGCAACATTGACTGTCTACAAATTTTTGAACAAAATAGAATGTATCTGCAATTGCAAATCTGCAAGTGAAAATTCAAACCATAAATTTGGGTGTGTGTGTTTGTGTGAGAGTGTGTGTGTTTGTGGGAGAGTGTGTGAGTGTGTGTGTGAGTGAGTGTGTGTGTGTGTATGTTTGTGTGAGTGGGTGTGTGTGTGAGTGTGTGAGTGGGTGTGTGTGTGGGAGTGAGAGTGTGTGAGTGGGTGTGTGTGTGGGAGTGAGAGTGTGTGTGAGGGTGTGTGGGTGTATGTGTGGGAGTGAGTGTGAGTGTGTGTGGGAGTGAGTGTGAGTGTGTGTGGGAGTGAGAGTGTGTGTGAGGGTGTGTGGGTGTATGTGTGGGAGTGAGTGTGAGTGTGTGTGGGAGTGAGTGTGTGTGGGAGTGAGTGTGTGTGTGTGTGGGAGTGTGTGGGTGGGGG
>JAHRHZ010000019.1:16675-34739 GCA_024137785.1 Ginglymostoma cirratum
CAATATTGAGTTCAATAATTTTAGGGCCTAAACTCTCCTATGTGCCTAACCGCATCCCAAAACCAGCCCAGCTCATCTCCACCTCCCTAACCGGTTTTTCCTCTCACCCCAAGCCACACCCCCATCTCCTATCTACTAACATCATCCCGCCCCCTTGACCTGTCCGTCCTCCCTGGACTGACCTATCTCCTCCCTACCTCCCCACCTACACTCACCTTTACTGGCTCCATCCCCGCCTCTTCGACTTGTCTGCCTCCTCTCCACCTATCCTCTCCTCTATCCATCTTCTATCCGCCTCCCCCTCTCTCCCTATTTATTTCAGAACCCCCTTCCCCTCCCCCATTTCTGATGAAGGGTTTAGGCCCGAAACGTCGAGTTTTCCTGCTCCTATGATGCTGCTTGACCTGCTGTGTTCATCCAGCCCCATGCTTGTTATCTTGGATTCTCCAGCATCTGCAGTACCTTTTATCTTGTTATCACGTAGCCTGCCACTACACACCCCCTGTTGTTAGTCACTAACAGTCCCTATTAACAACTACTCACCCTCCTATGATGCTGCTTGACCTGCTGTGTTCATCCAGCCCCATGCTTGTTACTCACCCTCCCAGCCTTATTGTTAGCAACTCCTTTGTCTGTCCAACTGTCTTTGTCTCTCTTTGGGCTCTATCCTATTGTTTATTCCCTACCCCACCCACATCCCTATTTTCTGCATATAAACTGACGTTTTCCCAGCCACCATCAGTTCTGAGGAAGGGTCACTGGACCCAAAACATTAACTCTGTTTTCTCCTTCACAAATGCTGCCAGACCTGGAGCTTTTCCAGCAACTTTGCTTTTGTTCCTGATTTACAGCATCTGTAGTTCTTTTGGGTTTTTTTTTGAAGAGTCAGGAGGTGAGATAACAAGGTGTAGAGCTGGATAAACACAGCAGGCCAAGCAGCATCATAGAGGCAAGAAGGTTGACGCTTCGCGCCTAGACCCTTCTTCAGAAATACTTGCCTCAGTATTCGTTGTAGAATTTTTATTATTTCTACGTAACTAATAATGAGACTTGACTCCAGCTCTAGTTCAAAGCAGTTTGATTCTCTTACTTGGTACCAAGGAAAGTGAGAGTCGATCTCCACTGGCACCCGACTCTGCTAACACAGTGTATAACCATCTCATTTATGCAATTAACTTCAGAGCAGGGTGTTCCCGTGACATCTTGTGTTTGTTGATTCACTCATTGTAAGTTTAAAGAAAAACAGATGCTGCTGGAGATAGCAGGAATGCTGTCTTACAGATACCTCAATAATTACTTTTTCAAATGACCTTCATCGGGAGTGATATACGGTTTGGTTGAACTCTAGCTTATCAGTAACTAGGTCCCATGGGGGTACAGGGGACATCTCTAATTCATCCTAAAACTTTGGTATAGTGACAATATATCAAGAGATCCTCCTCTAGCTCTAGCCAAGATAACGTGCACATTGTGATAACGCAGTCTGAGTAACTACCTCCCGACTTCTGCTAAGCTCATTAAAACCCCACATGCTAAACTAATTAAAATTCTTTCCCTATGCCATCAGTTTCTCCCATGTCTGCCCTTTCTGTCTTGGCCTAAATTCCCATCTACCCTTGCGATGTAATTTCTGTCTTGGCCTATATTCCCATCTACTTTCGTGATGTAAAATTTTTCTTCCACAGTAT
Source organism: Ginglymostoma cirratum (assembly GCA_024137785.1). Classification (NCBI taxonomy): domain Eukaryota; kingdom Metazoa; phylum Chordata; class Chondrichthyes; order Orectolobiformes; family Ginglymostomatidae; genus Ginglymostoma; species Ginglymostoma cirratum. The sequence goes on from JAHRHZ010000019.1 coordinate 18,364, forward strand.
TCCAAGCTTCTGACCTGCTCTTGTAGCTGCTGTGTTTATGTGGTGAGTCTAGTTGAGTGTCTGGTCAACAATAACCCCCAGGATGTTGATAGTTGGGGATTCAGTGATGGTAACATCATTGACTGTCAGGGGGCGGTGGTTAGATTGTCTCTTATTGGTGATGGTCATGGCCTGGTATTTGTGTGGCACAAATGTTACTTGCCACTTGTCAGCCCAAGCCTGGATATTGTCCAGATCTTGTTGCATTTGAACATGGACTGCTTCAGGATCTGAGGAGTAACAAATGGTGCTGAACATTGTGTAATCATCGGCGAACATCCCCACTTCTGACCTTATGATGGAGGGAAGGTCATTGATGAAGCAGCTGAAGATGGATGGGCCTAGGACACTACCCTGAGGAACTCCTGCAGAGATGTCTCCAACCACCGGAACATTTGTCCCCTGACACCCATTGATTCCAGTTTTGCTCAGGCTCCTTGATGCCACACTTGGTCGAATGCAGCCTTGATGTCAAGGGCTGTCACTCTCACCTCACCTCTGGCATTCGGCTCTTTTGTCCATGTTTGAACCAAGGCTGTAATGAGATCAGGAGCTGAATGGCTCTGACAGAACCCAAACTGGGTGTCACTGAGCAGGTTAATGCTGAGCAGGTTGAAGGGTTTAGGCCCGAAACGTCAAGTTTTCCTGCTCCTGTGATGCTGCTTGACCTGCTGTGTTCATCCAGCCCCATGCTTGTTATCTCTAATGCTGAGCAGGTGCTGCTTGATAGTGCTGTTTGTGACACCTTCCATCACTTTACTGATGATCGAGAGGAGACTGATGGGGCAGTAGTTGGCTGGGCTCAATTTGTCCAGCGTTTTTTGTGCAGGACATACTTGGGCAATTTTCTACGTTGTTGTGTAGATGTTAGTGTTGTAACTGTACTGGAACAGCTTGGCCATGGGAGCGGCAAGTTGTGGAGTGCAAGCCTTCAGCACTATTGCCGGAATGTTTTCAGGGCCCGTAGCCTTTGCAACATCCAGCGTCTCCAACCGTTTCTTGGATTTAGATTTAGGTTTATTTATTTGTCATGTGTACTAAGGATAAGAATACATAAATACAGCAAAAAGTGCGCAAAATCACCATTCATTGGCACAGTGCCAAAAAGTAAGCAAGGGAAAAACAGGTTCAGATCTCCACAGTCCCAAGTCCCATCTCCACGATGGGGTAGGTACAGCTGCAATCACTCGGCTGCTATCACTGCCTTACCAGCCAGCTCTCAGTGCCACTTGCTGCTGCCTCTTTGGCCCGCTCTGGCTGCTAAGTACTGTTGCCTCGGTGACACGGTCTCGCTGCCGCTGCCACACCGCCCAGGTCACTCCGGCCCACACTCAATCCACCATCACTGCAGGACACGGCCTATGTGTTCAGCCTCCGCCACGTGGCTCCTGGTTGTGACCCGACTCCTTCCCAACCCCTTAGGCGGGTAGTTAAAATGATGGGAGTTGGGTGGGGTTAGAATTACTACACGGAGGAGAGAGAAGAAGAAGAAAAAAGAAAGGGAACTGGAAAACAGAGTGGAGCTCAAAATGGAGCAACTTACCCTGCTGCCATCTTGCCAGAAGATATCACGTGGAGTGAATTGAATTGGCTGAAGACTGGTATCTGTAATGCTGGGGACCACTGGAGGAGGCTGAGATGGATCATCCACTCGGCACTTCTGGCTGAAGATTGCTGCGAATACTTCAGCCCTATCTTTTGTACTGATGTGCTGGGATCCTCCATCACTGAGGATGGGGATATTTGTGAAGCCTCCTCCTCCAGTGAGTTGTTTAATTGTCCAAAATGTTTTTCTGAAGAAGGGTCCAGACCCGAAACGTCAGCTTCCCTGCTCCTCTGATGCTGCTTGGCCTGTTGTGTTCATCCAGCTCCACACTTTGTTATTTCAGATTCTCCAGCATCTGCAGTTCCTGGGAGGGGAAGGGGGTTCTGAAATGAATAGGGAGAGAGGGGGAGGTGGATAGAAGATGGATAGAGGAGAAGACAGGTGGAGATCAGACAGACAAGTCAAAGAGGCAGGGATGGAGCCAGTAAAGGTGAGTGTAAGTGGAGAGTTAAGGAGGGGATAGGTCAGTCGAGGAAGGACGGACAGGTCAAGAGGGTGGGATGAGGCTGGTAGATTTGAGATGGGAGTGGGGGATAGGTGGGAGGAAGGACAGGTTAGGGAGGCAGGGACGAACTGGGCTGGTTTTGGGATGTGGTAGGGGGAGAGGAGATTTTGAAGCTTGTGAAGTCCACATTGACACCATTGGGCTGCAGGGTTCCCAAGCGAAATATGAGGTGCTGTTCCTGCAACTTTCGGGTGGCATCGTTGTGACACTGCAGGAGGCCCAGGATGGACATGTCGTCTGAGGAATGGGAGGGGGAGTTGAAATGGTTCGCGACTGGGACGTGCAGTTGTTTGTTGCGAACCAAGCATAGGTGTTACGCAAAACGGTCCCCAAGCCTCCGCTTGGTTTCCCCGATGTAGAGGGAGCCACAACGTGTACAGCGGATGCAGTATACCACATTGGCAGATGTGCAGGTGAACATCTGCTTGATGTGGAAAGTCTTCTTGGGGCCTGGGATTGGGGTGAGGGAGGAGGTGTGGGGGCAGGTGTAACACTTCCTGCGGTTGCAGGGAAAATTGCCGGGTGTGGTGGGGCTGGAGGGGAGTGTGGAGCAGATAAGGAAATCACGAAGAAAGTGGTCCCTCCGGAAAGCAGACAAGGGTGGGGAGGGAAAAATGTCTTTGATGGTGGGGTCGGATTGCAGATGGTGGAAGTGTCAGAGGATGATGCGTTGGATCTGGACGTCGGTGGGGTGGTACGTGAGGATGAGGGGGATTCTGTTTTGTTTGTTACTGCGGGGTGGGGATCTGAGGGATGAGTTGCGGGAAATGCGGGAGACACGGTCGAGGGCATTCTCGACCACTGAGAGGGGGATGTTGCGGTCCTTGAAAATCGAGGACATCTGAGATGTACGGGAGTGGAATGCCTCATCCTGGGAGCAGATGTGGCAGAGGCGAAGGAATTGGGAATAGGTGATGGCATTTTTGCAGGAAGGTGGGTGGGAGGAGATGTATTCTAGGTAGCTGTGGGAGTCAGTAGGATTGAAATGGACATTGGTTTTCAGGTGGTTGCCAGAGCTGGAAACAGAGAGGCCCAGGAAGGAGAGAGGGATCAGAGATGGCATAGAGGTTCTATGGTTCTATGTCTGTGGGATCGCTTAGCTCTGTCTATCACTTGCTGCTTTCGCTGTTTGGCTTGCAAGCAGTCCTGTTAGGTGGCCTCACCAGGTTGATAACTCATCTTCAGGTATGCCTGGTGCTGCTCCTGGCATACCCTCCTGCAATCTCATTGAAACAGGGTTGATCCCCTGGCTTGATGGTAATGGTTGAGTGGGGGATATACCGGGCCATGAGGTTACAGATTGTTCTGGAGTACAATTCTGCTGCTGTTGATGGCCCACAGCGCCTCATGGCTGCCCAGGCTTGAGTTGCATGACCTGTACGAAGTCTGTCCCATTTAGCATGGTGATAGTGCCACACAACACATTGAAGGGTATTCTCAATGTGAAGGCAGGACTTCGTGTCCACAAGGACTGTGCGATGGTCACTCTTACTGATACTGACATGGACAGATGCAACTGGAGCTGGCAGATCAGTAAGGATGAGGTCAAGTATGTTTTTCCTTCTTGCTAGTTCCCTCACCACCTGCCGCAGACCCAGTCTAGCAGCTATGGCCTATAGGACCCAACCAGCTCGATCAGTAGTACTGCTGCTGAGCCAATCTTGGCGGTGAACATTGAAATCCCCCACTCATTAATTCCCTCCTTTGCCATTCAGTGGGCCAACCCATTCCCTCGGTACCCTTTTGCTTTTTTTTATATGTATAAAAAGCCTTCGGATTCTCCTTAATCTTGTTTGTTAATGACTTTTCATGAACCCTTTTAGCCCTTCTAATTCCAAATTCAAGTTCTTGCCTGATTTCTTTATATACTTCAAAGGCTTCATCAGTTCCCATCCTCCTAGACCTTAAGTATGCATCCTTTTGTTGTAGTTGTGGTTCTGGACTTAATCAATGTGTTTGCAGTTTCAAACCACAGCAGCAGACTTTTGGAATCAAAGGTGTTTTCTATCACTTTTCAGGAAGCCCAGGGTTGGAGCTGTGGAATCTGGAGTGTCACAAAGTCAGTCAAGAAATTGAAGGATCACTTTGACAGAACAGGACTACCATGAGATTTTGTACCTGAGGACCCACTCAAACAGAAATCAGTGCAAGTTCTGAAGTATGATGATCAACCTTTTGTTTGGCTCAGAGAGGATGTGAATGAAGCTGAACGATTCCATATAGAAAGGGAACTCGTAGAATCCTTACAGTGCAGAAGCAGGCCATTCAGTCCTTCGAAAGGCATTCCACCCAGACCCAACCCCCCACCCTACCCCTGTAACTCTGCATTTCCCATGGCTAATCCACCTAACCTACACATCCCTGGACACTAGTGACAATTTCCCATGGTTACTCCATCTAACCTGCACATTTTTGGATTGTGGGAGGAAACCCACACAGACACGGGGAAAATGTGCAAACTCCACATAGACAGTCACCTGAGAGTGGAATTGAGCCCAGGTCCCTGGCGCTGAGAGACAGCTGGGCTGATCACTGAGGCACTGTGCTGTCCCCAGTGCTCATTGTAAACCTCAGGTGAGTCTATCCAAGGTGTATCAGCATTCGCTGGAGCCTAACTGGACACTATCCCCACTCAAATTTTCCATGCAGATTTCCCAGTGACAGTTGTCAATCTCAACAGGAGTGGAAAACACCTTAGTCTGTGTGTGACCAAGGCAATAAAGGGAGACATTGCTAGACATGTTTCTTGAAAATGAGGTCGGCCACATTAGGTGTCAGTTGGAGAATATTTAGGGAGCAGTGATTTTGTATCATAAGTTTGGGGTAACCATGGAAATGGACTTGAAGAATCCAGAGAAAGGCTAATTAACTGGGAGAAGGTCACTTCACTAGTTATTGACTCCTCTGATCGTCTCACCTCTGTCTGCCCAGTTGGCCTTTCCCTGGATGTACTCTGCTTGACCCATTCCCATTTGTCACAGTCATTAACCAGCCCTACCTCCATAATCCACTCCACTAGATCCTCTTCACTGCCTCTGCCCCACTGCAGCATTGTTTACAATAAGATGGTGCCCATTCATAAGATTATTATTCTGTCTCAGAGGGTTGAGAGTTTTTGGAATTCCCTTCCTTGAAAGGCAGTGGGTACAGAATCTTTAAATTTTTGAAAAGGGATAGAATAATCATTTCAAAGGGAATGAATAGGTATCGGAAATATGCAGGAACCATGTGTTGAGGTTGAAGTCAGAGCAGCATGTTCCTATTGAATGGTGGAGTAGGCTCAAAGGGCCAATTGGTGTTTTATTGTTCCTTGTTTGTAGGATCCCACTGGATCCCATCCATCACCTCCTTCCCACTGGATCCTATCCAGCAACTCCTTCTCACCAGATCCTTTCCAGTGCCTCCTTCTCACTGGATACTGTCCAGTGTCCCTGTCCCACCAGATCCTATCAAGCACCTCCTTCCCACTGGATACTATCCAGTGCCTCCTTCCCATTGGATATTATCCAGCACTCCTTCTCACTGAATACTATCCTGCATTCCTGTCCCACCTGATCCTATCAAGCACCTCCTTCCTGCTTGATCCTATCCAGTTCCCTCCTCCCACCAGAATCTATCCAGCACATCTTTTCCACTGGATCCTATCCAGTACCCGCTTTTCACTGGATCCAATCCAGCACATCCTTCCCACTGGATCATTTCCAGCACCTTTTTCTCACCAGATCCTATCCAGTGCCTGCTTTTCACTGGATCCTATCCAGCACCGCCTTCCCACTTGTTCCTATCCAGCACTCACTTCCCACAGGATCCTACCCAGCGACGCCTTTCCACTGGATCCTAACCAGTGCCCCTCACTCATTGGATCCTATCCAGCACCTCCTTCCCACCAAATCCTATCCAGCGCCTCCTCCTCACTGAATACTATCCTGCGTCCCTGTCTCACCTGATCCTATCAAACACCTCCTTCCTGTTGGATCCTATCCAGTGCCCTCCCCACCAGATCCTATCCAGCAGCTCCTTCCCACTGGATCCTATCCAGTGGCACCCTTCCCACTCAATCGTATCCAGCACCTCATAACCACTGGATCCCATCCAGTGCCTCCTTCCCACTGGATCATTTCCAGCACCTCCTTCCCACTGGATCCTATCCAGTGACCACTTTTCACCGGATCATATCTAGCACTTCCTTCCCACTGGGTCCCATGTAGCACTATCTTCCCAGTGGATCCTAGCCAGTGCCCCCTCCCCACTGGAACTTATCCAGCACCCCCTTCCCACTTGATCCTATCCAGCACTCACTTCCCACTGTATCCTACCCGGTGCATCTTTCCCACCAGATCCTATCCAGTTCATCCTTCCCACTGGATCCTACCCAGCTCCTCCTTCCAACTAGATCCTATCCAGCACTTCCTTCTCGCTGGATCCTACCAGTGCCCCGTTCCCACTGGATCCAATCCTATTCTATCCACTCCGTTATTTACCGAGATCACTGGTTGAGACCTCACGCATCCTTCTGACCAATCACAATGTTGACCGTGCATCCCCTTAAACGTGATTGGTTTCTTCCGTGTAACCCGGAAATTACGGTCCAATGAAATCATCGTTTACGCAACGGTGCTGCTGATTGGCTGATCGCGGGTACATGGATCGCTCCCACTGAGCCCGATCCCCCAACCCGCCACTACCCCCGGAGCCCGGATCAGCACCATCCTCCCGGATCCCCCCCACCCCCGGAGCGCGGTCCCTGGAGTAGCTAAAGCCGCTTTCGAGCCAGAGCCGAGCCCCTTGGAGCAGCCAAGTGTTCCCTCAGGGAGAGGGCAGGGACCGGGGTAAGAGGCGGTGATGCGGAGGGAGCCACTCCCTCCATCAGGGAAACAGTGTAACTACCGGGGTCCGGCGTTTCCCTCCATCAGGGAAACAATGTAACTACTGGGGTCCGGAGTTTCCCTCCATCAGGGAAACAGTGTAACTACCCGGGATCGAGGTTTCCCTCCATCAGGGATACAGTGTAACTACTGGGGTCCGGGGTTTCTCACCACAGCAAACGGTGTAACTACGGGGGTTTGGGGTTTCTCACCGCAGCAAACAGTGTAACTACCGGGGATCGGGGTTTCTCACCGCAGCAAACAGTGTAACACTGGTCCCCGCTGATACTGACTGGTCCCCACTTGACATTGTAATGGTGGACAGAGCTGAAGGTGACCACCTGGAAATAGCATTGAGATCCTGGACAATTCTGAAACTGACTGACTACAATATTGTAAATATCTCACACTGTCAAACAAATGATCTTTATGCAGTATGGGAATAGGCCTGTTATTGTTGTTGTGGTGTTCCCGAGACCAGGACCATTGGGGCCAGGAATTCAGATTCCCGATTGTGGGAGCTGGGGAATTTGAATTGAGTTAACAAATTTACACTAAAAGGCCAAGCTCTGTAATTGGCAAAAAAAAGCAAGTTCACAAAAGTGAATAAAAGCTGCAGTCCTCACCTGGTCTGACCAAGGAGACTCAGAACCACAGCTCTGTGAGATGGCTCAGCAAAACCAGACAGAGGGCAGCTACCACTCACCACCTCTTCAAGAGCAATCAGAAGGGACAGTACCGACTGACCCAGTCAGTGACACTCAGTGTTCCTGAAGCTAAACTCCAGTGATCATTCTGATTGGATTCATATTTGCTGTTTCACTTCTTTGTTTTGTGAAGTGAATACTTTCTAAGTAAGAAGGAGATCCCCAATTCATCGACAGTGTGCTCCAGGTGCAGATCATTGGAACAGGAATAAACTATTCAACCTTTTGAGCCTGTTCCACTATTCAGTGTGATTGTGGCTGACCTGTGGTCTAATTCCATTTCCTGCCTTTGGCCCAAATCCCTTATTACCTGCAGTTAGCTAAAATTATCCGGCCCAAATTTAAAATTAGTAACTGATCGTGCATCCACTGCTGTTTGTGGGAGAGAGTTCCAAGCATTTACAGCTCTTTGTGTGTGGAAGTGCTTCATGATCAAACCTGAAAGACAACCCTGGAAGAGCACAGCAAGTCAGGCAGCATCTGGAGGAAAGGGGCAGTCAACATTTTGGGTGTTACCCTTCTATAACCGAAATGGTGACTGCTCCTTTCCTCCAATGCTGCCTGGCTTGCTGTGTTCTTCCAGCCTCCTGTTTGTCGATCTTGGATTCCAGCATCTGCAGCTTTTTTTTTGTCTCTATTTGAGAAACAGTCCAATGGGTTTCCCAATGGGCAGTCAGTCTGAGAGCTCTAGACCTGGGGAGTGGGGAGAGGGAGTGGGAGTTATCTCCAGGACTCTGACCTGGGGTGGGGTCATTGCAAGGATGCTGACCTGGGGAGGTCAGCCTAAAGGCCCTGATCAAGGTGTGGTTGCCTGTGGGCTCATACTGTGCACAAATTGGTGAGGTTTTGTGCAGTGGGAAGTATTTTTCTGCGAGCAGCCTGTTAGTGTGAGCAAGTGGCAATGAATAACAGCTGGTCTACTGTAATGATTGTAACAGTTCGCTCTCTGTGTGTGTCTCTCTCTCTCTCTCTCTCTCTCTCCAACCCTTCCCCTCTCCCCCACCCTCAGACACCAGCAGCAGTCACCATGGCTGGGAAAGATGAGAATCTTTTAGCAAATATTAACAGTGCCTTCTTGAAACTCAGCAAGGCTGAGGAAGTGAAGAGGGACAACCTGCTTATGATGCAACCTTATGCCAACTGGGAGGAGTTCCTGATGCCAGCTCCAATGTCAGTTGCAATCCTTGGGGAATTAATCATCATCTCTTCCACCACTGATTTCCCTGTAAACAAGCACACCCCAGACAGGCAATATCAACACATCAAATATCCTGAATCATTCCGTGCCTGCCTGATGCAGGTCAGTAACCAGGGCTGGAAGTGTTTTAACTTGGCTCATAAAAACATGGACCAGATCCGGCTTCACTCCCAGAGTGTCCCTATGCACCTGAAGAATGCAGTGAAGACCCTGATGCAAGGTGAGCAGCAGAGTATGGAGAGGTTGCTCCCTCTGCAGTTGGGCAGCATCAAGGCTGTCGCTGATGACTGTGTTGGCCTAGCCCAGGAGGTAGAGAAAAGCTTCTCCTCTGTTACTGACTTGATCCATGAGTTGCTGGAGGCTTGTACCAGCGCCAAGGGCATGTATGAGGAGGAATGCAAGGTAGTTCAGCATTCCCTGGAGGATGCCAAACTTCGAAAGGCCACAACAGAGAAAGAGAAGAGGCAGGCAGATGAGTATTTCACCAGAATGAACAAACAGGTCGAGGAGGCCCATGATGCCTACAAGAGGGCACTGGAGTCTGCTCCTAGTGAGTGGGGGATCATGGGCATGTTTGCCGTGGAGAATTCAATCAATGTGGTCAGCAATCTGGTGAGTGGCTTCATGTCAATGGTGACGGCAGACCCAGTGAGCCTGTCCACCACAGTGGTGGAGACCTTGGCTAATGTTAGCAATGTCATTGCTGAAAAAGTGAAGAACAAAGAGCAAGCAAAAGCTCCCAGCCAGCAACCTGAGCTGGACCCTGTGGCTGCCAGCAATGTGCTCTCAAAATCCAGTGAGCTGCTGTTAGCCACTGTCAAACTTCAGGACCTGCTGTCAGATGATGCCAAACTGAATCTGGATAAACTCCTGGATCGTATGACTGGCAGTGTGAACTCCGACATCTCAAGGCACATGTTCCAGAGGATTAAAACCGAGATCAATCTGGAGGAGGACTGCAGCCCCAAGGAAGCAGCGCTGACTTTGTGCAGGAAGGGCATTGCCATCTGTGAGAAGCTGGAGGAGATTGGACAGTGTGAGAATCCGAGTGAGGAGCAGATGGAGCGGGTGGCTGTGAGGATCGGGGAGCTATATGGGAAAGTGGTCAAGTTCAGTGCGGGCTGCATGACCACCAACAGCTCGACAGTACTCCCCCAGACTGCCCCAAACCTCTCCAAGGCAGCAGGGGAGCAGGATCCTGAGGACAAGAGCATGGTGCACACAGTGGTGACCCAGGCCAGGTTAAAGATTGAGAATGCCAAGGCACATTTGGATAACACCCGGGCAGAGTATGAGAGGAGCTTCGAAGCAATGAAGCAGAGTAACAAGGAGCTGGATGAAATCCTGACTATGATGAGGAAATGTCAGGTGACAAAGATTGATTTTGATGTGACGTTGAAGATGTTGACCCAAGGTCTGGATGCCTTGGGGCGGGTGAGAGAGCAATGGACCAAGATGATTCGCTTCTTCGAAATGGTTTCCAACTTGATCCATATTTGCCTCACCAAATCCCTGAAAAAGTTTGTCACTGACAGTGAGGAGATCCAAGCAATCAAGGGGTACAACCAGCAGCAACACATCCGAGATTTAATTTATGCCCAAGTCTTTCAGGCAACCAACATATCCCACCTGGCCAATATGATCTCCAGAACCTACGTGGAGATTTCTAGCAAGTATCTGATGGACCGAGTGACCAGCCTGGGCCGGCTAATCACCCTTGACCCTGAAGATGCTGAATTCCAGAGTGAACGGCAGCAGCTACAGCAGGGCTGTGCTGAGGCCCGTCAGATGATCATGGAGTGGGTACTGAGCAACAAGGAGCAGTTTGAAACTCAGATCCAGCGGCGTATCGAGGCCATTGACTCGGAATTAAAGGCAGTGCTGCCTCCTGCCTCTGAGGTGGAGCTGAAGGCAATCGAGTGCTCCCTGAGCCAGGAAACCCAGTCCATCTTCAGGGAGATTACAGAGGAAGAGGACGATGGTCAGTGGGCCTGAGGGAGCAAGGGAAGCTTCAGTGGCAATGGTGAGTGGGCAGTTCTGTCTTGGGGATAGATGGAGACTCTGGAGGAACAAGTCAGTGCAGGTGCTGAGATCAAAGTGGCTCAGGCAGCATCCATGGAGAGACAGCAAGCTGATGTTTCAAGTCTAGATGACTCTTCATCAGATGACAACGAAGAGTCATCTAGGCTTGAAACGTTAGCTTGCTCTCTCTCCATGGATGCTGTGATGATCTGGAGGTTGGACTGAGGTGGACAAGGTCAGAAGTCACATGACAGGTTACATTCCACAGGTTTATTTGAACCTTGGACTTTCAGAAAGTATTTGGCAAAGACCCGCATAAGAGATTAATGTGCGAGATTAAAGCGCACGGGATTGGGGGAAGTGTACTGAGGTGGATAGAAAACTGGTTGGCAGAGAGGAAACAAAGAGTAGGAATTAATGGGACCTTTTCAAATTGGTAGGCAGTAACTGGTGGGGTGCCACAGGGGTTGGTGCTGGGACCCCAGCTATTCACAATATATATTCATGATTTGGATGAGGGAACAAAATTTAACATCTCCAATTTTGCAGATGATACCAAGTTGGGTGGGAGGGTGAACTGTGACAAGGATGCAGGGATCCTCCAGCATGATCTGGACAGATTGAGTGACTGGGTAAATCAATGGCAGGTGCATTATAATTTGGATAAATGTGAGGTTATTCACTTCAGAAGCAAAAATAAGAAGGCGGATTACCACCTGAGTGGCTGTAAATTGGGAGAGGGGGGTGTGCAGTGGGATCTGGGTGTCCTTGTGCACCAGTCGCTGAAGGTCAGCGTGCAGGGGCAGCAGGTGGTAAAGAAGGTAAATGGTATATTGGCCTTCATTGTGAGAGTTTTCGAGTACAGGAGCAGGGATGTGTTGTTGCAGTTATACAGGGCCTTGGTGAGACCACACCTAGAATATTGCATGCAGTTTTGGTCTCCTTTTCTGAGAAAGAATGCTCTTGCTCTCGAGGGAGTGCAGCGAAGGTTTACCAGGCTGATTCTGGGGATCGTGGGTCTGATGTATGAGGAGAGACTGACTAGATTAGGGTTGTTTTCACTGGAGTTCAGATGAATGAGGGGAATAGAGACTTATACAATTCTAACAGGACTAGACAGGGCAGATGCAGGGAGGATGTTCCTGATGATGGGTGTGTCCAGAACAAGGGATCACAGTCTGAGGATTTGGGGTAGACCATTTAGGACGGAGATGAGGAGACATTTCTTCACCCAAAGAGTGGTGAGCCTGTGGAATTAATTACCACAGGGAGTAGTTGATGCCAAAACATTGAAAGTATTCAAGAGGCGGTTGGGGAAAATGGGATCAAAGGTTTTGGGGAGAACGATGAGGATTAGGCTATTGAGTTGGACGATCAGCCATGATTGTGAAGGTTGGTGGAGCAGGCTGAAAGGGCCGAATGGCCTCTGCCTGCTCCTTTTATGAAATCACAAGCTTTCAAAGTGCTGCCCCTTCATCAGATGGAGTGAAGAAAAGCACACAGGCACAGAACATAAAGGCAGAGAGATTAAGTGTGAGTGCAGTGTCATGAGGCCAAATAATAAGTCTCACACCATTTGTATGATATTTGGATCTCTCTGCCCATTGATCTTTCTGCCTTTACATTCTGTGCGTGTAGTTTTTTTTCACTTCACCTGATGAAGGAGCAGCGCTCTGAAAACTTGTGATTTCAAGTAAACCTGTTGGATGAGAACCTGGTGTTGTGTAACTGCTGTGATTTCCAGCATTTGTTATTCTCAGATGGAGACTCCAGGCCGAGTTTGTTTCTCTTCCTCGGAGTCTTTGGTTAGATAGAGCCAAGGGGTGGGGGCAGGGCTGAAGGATCGGCGGGGGGGTGGGGGGTGGCATTGAGGGGCACCGAGGGTCATGGAGGCAGCACTGGGGCACAAGGATGCAGGACTGAGGTGGGGGGGGTGGTGGTGGTGTGGGACTGAGGGTCACAGGGTGAGGGGTCTGGAGTTATGACCTGGTTTACCACGTGATCAGAGAGTGGATTTGCTTCTTTGCTGTTGTGATAAATTCTAAGAGAATGTAATTGCTTTCACAGGAGGTTTGGAAGAAGTGTTTGGAGCCAGTGCTGAAAGGTGTGGGAGCTATGGCTGCAGCATTTCCGGAGCTGGCAATACATTTGTCCGGTTCCCTCTGTCTGTTACGGAGTTTTGGGACTTGGAGCTTTATTGTTGGGCTGTAACATTCATCTGTGAGAGAGCACAGAGACCACCCCCCAGCTGGAACAGCCCCTCATCCATTCTGATCCACTCTTCTACCTCTGACAGCTTATCCAATTGGTCAGGAAAAAGAATTACAAGAAATAATGAAACATTCCAAGCTGAAATTAAGCATTGCTATATTTCTAAAGTCTGGACAAAACAATACACGTGTTACAATCTGTTACGGTCCACGTGTTACAATCAAATCCAGTGAGGGCTGGATCTTTCATTAACACCAATGTAACTGTCCAATCAAAATCCGAATTGAGCGAAAATTATTCAGTGAAGCACCCAAATTTTTTGCTTAAACCACTGCAGCCTACTTTGACAATGTGTGTCTGTATAAACTTCCTACAGTAATTTACAAATACAGATACTATCAGACCCTTTTCTCATCATCATAATTCTGAGACTTATTTAATATGGCCTTCTTTCCTGCTCTCTCTCTCTCTCATTTTATGACCAAAGGAGACTTAAACAACCTAGGGGCACATGGGTTGATAGCCAAGGAGTAACATTGTTAGACGATTAATTCAGGGACCTGGGTTCAGACCTGCCACTGCAGATGGTGGAATTTGAATTCAGTAGAAATCTGGAATTAACAGTCTAATAGAGAGCATGAATCCATTGTCAAGTGTCAGAAAAACTAATTTGTGCACTGGATGTCCTTTAGGGACGCAAATAGCTATCTTTACCCCTGGTCTGGTCTCCATGTGAGTCCAGACTCTCAGCATTGTGGTTGATTTGTAACTGCCCTCTGCACAATTAGGGGCAGGCAATAAATGCCCAGCTAGCGATGCCCACACCCTGTGAGTGAATAAACAACATCCAAGTGTCTTCTTATTGACATTTTCAGAAAAGCTTGCAACGATATTAAAGGTTTATCTGGTAAAGTCGATGGCAGCAATTTGTGTCACTCTCTCACAGCATTCAAAACACTTTGATATATATTTTAAACATTTAGTCATTATGTTTGTGCTTACAGGTACAACAGCTCCGTGTATCACAGTGTATTTGACTGTATCAAAGTGAAACCTGGCTCAGTGGCCTGTCGTTTATTAACAGAGATAAAAGGTACTGCAGATGCTGGAGAATCCGGTCTAGGCCCGAAACGTCAAGCTTTCCTGCTCCTATGATGCTGCTTGGCCTGCTGTGTTCATCCAGCCCCACACCTTGTTATGTCGTTTATTAACACTCCGTTTATGTGTTTTGATCTGTGCTTAATATTAACAGCCTGAATGTAAGGTAATGTCTCTATTTCTGATAGTGTGCTCGGGCACTCCTGAGGACAAATACAGCAGACAGTCTCACACATTGGCTCGAAGCAGATTGGGATGGTGAAGAACAAAGAAGGAAGTTGTGATTGTATAAATCTGTTCAAAATCACAGAGCTTTTAATAGAGTGAATGAGGAGGAAGTGGGGATTATCAGTGAAATAAGCTGAGGGGAAATGACAATTTGTTTTTAAACAGCAGTGGTTATTTTGTAGTTCTAACTGCTGTAAATTGGACTTTCCCAAAGAGGGTTTGTAAACACAACCAGCACCTAAGTGATGGTCTAGATTATCATTCCTGATCAGTGACAAGCTCTTCACTAGGTATACAGTGCCCCAGTGTTGACAGGGCTGCTGTTTCTCAATCTGATCAGATCTTCCTTTATGGTTTAGTTCGTGGACTGCGCCTGATCCCTATGTACTCTCTGTGGTTTAGACAGGTTCTCATTTTAATTGCCTGCAGAAGCACAGAGCGGACGGGGTAACCCCCACAGCCACTTGTTCAGGTGCCTGCTCCTGAAACCTGCCCCAGGTTAAGGACTCACCTCTTCCTCCCTCATCGCTCCTGGTCCTCCCCCTGTCCCTCCCTCTATCCTATTTCCCTCTCCATTTAACTGTTTCCTTCAGTCTCGCTGTAAAGCTCTCCTCCCCTCCACATTCTCTCTCTCTCTCTCTCTGAACTCTGTCAGATGCCACTGAACAGAATAATGCTGCAAAAAATATGTGTCAGGTTCACATTCCTGATCTGGATCGCAGTGATAAGAATATATTTCTGATTGGGATCCTGAGGCTCCAGATCTATTTCTGATCAGGATTCTGACAGTCAGGACCTATTTCTGATTGGGATTTTGAGGTTCATGATCTATTTACAATTGGGATCCTGAAGTTCAGGGTCTATTTCTGATTGGGACCCTGAGGGTCTGGACCTTTTTTCAATTGGGATCCTGAGAATCAGGATCTGTTTCCAATTGGGATCTGTCTTTCTGGTTTGTGAGTCTTGTTCTCAATCTGGATCCTGGTCTGCCGGCTGATTTGGAAAGCTGGAAGCAGGGACTGGGTGAAGCTGGTCTGGAATTGGTGCAGGAGCAGGATTGCATGGTCACGGATTCCATAAAAAGACAAGGTCTGACAGGGCAAATCCAGCAGGAGGCCGAGACACTTGTACGGGACAGGCACTGGATCACTTTTCCTGTTATCATGCCAGGCTATCCCATTGCCCTGGTCCAGTTCCAGGCACCAGGAGACCTCATTCTCCCCGAGGATAGAGGCAGAGCCACGGTCAGTCCGATTTATCTGGCGATAAGCTACGCCAACACGCACCGAGCAGCCAGAGACCGATACCTCCCAGTAATGGATGCCAGCTGCAAACTCCTGGATTGCCAGCACCTGGTGCTGCCGAGTGAATCTGTCCATGTGTTTGGGATAATTCTGGTTCTTGGGATGCGTATTGGTCACAAGTTTCAGATCATCTGAAAGTAGCAGCCAATCCGACGCTGTGTTTGGGTCAAAGGTCACCAGACTTAAGTCTGCAATACACAACAGAGGTAAGTGCATATCACAATCCAACATGCCACTCTCCTCATAATTTACTGTAATTCTGGCTATGCAACCACAAGAGGCATTCTCACTGGCAGAGGCTGCCTTGCTGATACTCACATTGCACAAGATCCTGCCTGGTTTGTGGTGGGGTTTGATGCCTCTGAATGGGGCTGGATACAGACAGAGTCACTGCTTCAGCACCTGGCAAAGAGAACCACAGCAAATGATCATTGCTGACCTCAGCGAAACCAACTTCAATCACAGAGAGCAGCTCATTGTGTTCGCATGTCTTTGTTATTAAACATACCAGATTGAAACACAGATATTGGGGCCACACTTTCGGAAGGTCAGCGCTGAGGGAGCGCCGCACTGTCGGAGGGTCAGCGCTGAGG
>JAHRHZ010000019.1:55885-82096 GCA_024137785.1 Ginglymostoma cirratum
CTCCCTATCCCAGTAACTTCCTCCCCTTCCTATTCCCCTCCCTATCTCAGTAACTTCCTCCCGTTCCTATATCCCTCCCTATCTCAGTAACTTCTTCCTGCCCCTATACCCCTCCCATCTCAGTACCTTCCTCCTGCCCCTATACCCCTCCCTATCTCAGCACCTTCCTCCTGCCCCTCTACCCCTCCCTACCTCAGTAACCTCCTCCCGTTCCTTTACCCCTCCCTATCTCAGTAAATTCCTCCCGTCCCTATACTCCTCCCTATCTCAGTAAATTCCTCCCGTCCCTATACCCCTCCCTATCTCATTAACTTCCTCCTGCCCCTATACCCCTCCCTATCTCAGTAAATTCCTCCTGCCCCTATACGCCTCCCTATCTCAGTAACCTACTCACGTTCCTACACCCCTCCTTATCCCAGTAAATTCCTCCCGTCGCTATACCACACCCTATCTCAGTAACTTCCTCCCATCACTATACCCCTCCCTGTCTCAGTAAATTCCTCCTGCCCCTACACCCCTCCCTCTGAGTAACTTCCTTCTTTGGTCACCTCCCCTAACATCTCCTTACTTGACCTGGTGTCATACTTTAATCTGTCCCTCTTCTGTCCAAGGTGCTATACTAACGTAAGTTGCCATCTAGCCAATTCTGTCATAATATAATATTTCATGATGAGGTGAAGTGTGATCAAAGTCCGTAGCCAGTTAGTAACAAAAACAGAAATTACTGGCAAAACTCAGCAGGTCCAGCAGCATCTGTGGAGAGAAAGTAGAGTTAATGTTTTGTGTCAAGTGACCCTTCCTCAGAACTGATGGTAGCTTAGAAAAGGTTCATATATTTGTGGAAAATATGGTGGGGGTAGATGAAGGGAGAGGAGTAAATGGTAGATGAGCTAGAGCCCCCAAAGAGAGAGAAAAGCAGTTGGACAGACAAAGGACTGGGTAAAGGTCAGCTTGGGAGAATGCATCACTGCTAATGAGGACCTTTAGCGCCTGGCAATGGGTCGTGTGTAATAGCAGACCATGTGATGACAAGGCCTGGTGTGTGGGTGTTGCGGTATGGACATGGGAGTAGGTGCTCAAGCCCTACAGTTATTGAACTCAATGTGTCCTAGAGGCTTCAGGGTCCCCAAGCAGAAAATGAGGTGTTGTTCTTCCAGCTTGCGCTGAGCTTCACTGGAGCACTGCAGCAAGCCTGAGACAGACATGTTGGCCAGGCAACAGGGTGGTGTGTTAAAGCGGCAGGCAACGGGTAGCTCAGGGTCTTTTTTATGGACAGAACATAGATGTTCTGCAAAGCAGTTGCTCAGTCTGTGCTTCATCTCCCCGATGTAGAGGAGACCACATTATGAGCAGCGAATGCAGTAGACTAGATTGTGGGAAGTGGAGGTAATTCGTTGCTTCATCTGGAAGGTATGTTTGGGCTCTTGGATAGGGGGGAGGGAGAAGGTAAATGGGCCAGTTGCAGCAGAAGGTGCTCAGGGTAGGGAGTGTTGTTTGGGGGTGAAGGAAGAATGAACCAGAGTGTCCCAGAGGGAAGGGTCCCTGTGGAAGCCAGACAAGGGAGGGGAGGGGAATATGTGTCTGGTGGTGGCATCTCGCTGGGGGTGGCAGAAATGGTATCTGATGATCTTCTGGATGTGGAAGCTGGTGGGATGGTAGGTAAGGACAAGGGGGAGGGAAGAGAGGGGGTAAGGGCCAAAGTGCGGGAGATGGGTCAGACACAGCCAAGGGTCCTGTCAACCCTTGACAGGTGGTGGGCAAGCTTTGGTTCAGGATGAAAGTGGACATTTCTGAAGCCCCCTTTTGGAATGTTGGCATCATTGAGCAAATGTGACAGAGACGGAGAAAAGGGACAATGGGAAACTTTACATATACCAAGACTAATTTTACCTTTAGTCTTCTTGCTCGTTAATCGAGTGTTCCATCTTAATATTACACCTAATATAAGTCCCAATGTTACTCTTAACGTGACCATCATGGCTGCTATAATATTATTTCATATTTAGTCCACTGCCGTTAATCCTTGCTTTACTTTAATGTTCCACTCAGTAATCCGCACAAGCTGAAGGCAGCTGATAACTCCAGGAGAAATGTTTTTCAAAAAAGCGTGATATTAATGAATAGACAAATCAAACACCAATTGCCTCCTGTTTTGTGGTTTGAACTCCTCTCATAAACGCACAAACAAGCCGAGGCATCAGGAAAGACTAATCAGCATTGACTAAAGCACTTTGATGACCTCAGTTATCTTGAAACACCTCTAAGCTAATTGTGTGGCCAATGTTTTGAAGGATTGTCACAAGTTGTAATGTAGAAGACAGACATGAGAGGGAATACGTGGGAATGTTTAAGACAGCAACTGAGAGCTTCACAGAGAGAGAGTGAGAATGTGAGAGGGGGAGGGTCGGTATGAGCGTACTTAAGGCAATTAAGAGTTACAGAATCAATCCAAAATTCCTGGAATGAATAAAAAATGTGAGCATGGATTATTTACTGGGTAAGTGTGTGAGATGTTGCATGTGGATCCGTGCGAATGTCACAATGTGAGCATTTTTGTGCATTTCAGTGTTTGCCAATGTGAGAGAGGCAAGGACAACTTGTGAGGTGTAGTGAGCTGGGGAGTGAATGTATGGATATTTAAATATGAGTGTAAAAGGGCCAGTGTGTGTGAATGGGAGTGTAAGGGAGTGGGATAGTGTGGGATATATGAGAAGCGGCTGAGGACTCTGGGTCTGTACTCGATACAATTTAGAAGGATGAGGGGAGATCTCATTGAAACCTACAGAATACTGAGAGGCCAGAGAGTGAACATGGAGAAGATGTTTCCACCAGTTGGAGAAACTAAGACCCTGAGGACACGGAACTGAGATGAGGGATTTTTTCAGCCAGGCGGGTGGTAACTGTGGAACTCATTGCTGCAGAGGGCTGTGTAGGCCTAGTCATTGATTATATTTAATACAGAGACAGATACATTGATCAGTAAAGGGATTAAGGGTTACAGGAGGAAGGCAGGAGAATGGGTTGACAGCCATGATTAAATGGGGAGCAGAATGAATCAGCTGAATGGCCTAATTCTGCTTCTGTATCTTCTGGTCTTATAGTCTCCCTCAGAGCCAAGGGCTTAGATTTAGCAGGACCTTGCAAGGTTCATCCAAGTGGGGTTTCTTGAAACAACATGTAGATTGTCCAACTAGGGAAGGGGCTGTGCTAGACCTTATACTGGGGACTGAGCCTGACCAGGCGATCAAAGGTTCAGAGGGAGACCATTTTTGGATAAGTGATCACAATTCCATGAGTTTTAAAATAGTTACAGATAAGGATAAGACTAAATTGAAAGTGCTAAATTGGGAGCGGCTAATTACAATACTATTAAGCATGAACCAGAGAAATCAGGCTGGGCGCAGCTTTTTGAGGGTAAGTCCACATCTGACCTGTGGAAGTCTTTTAAAGGCCAGTTGATCAGAGTTCAGGACCAGCATGCTGTTGTGAGGATGAACGATAATGATGGCAAGACTAAGGAACCTTGGGTGACAATGAATGTTGACAGTTTAGTCAAACAAGTAATGTAAGCTTAAGTAAGATCTAGGAAACTGAAATCAGACAAGGCTCCTGAGGAATATCAAGGAAGCAGGAAATTAAGGAGAGCTGAAAGGGGCCAAGAAACGTCCCGACAAGTAGGATTAAGGAGAATCTGCAGGCACTGTACACATGTTTTAGGACCAAGAGGGTAGCTAGGGAAAGGGTGGGTCCTTTCAAGAGCAAAGGAGGGAGGTTATGCATGGAGCCAGAGGAAGTGGGTGGGGTCCTCAATGAATACTTTGTATTGGTATTCACTGAGGAGAAGGACAATGCTGATGGTAAAATCGGGGAGGGGTATTTTGATGTTCTGGGGCATGTTGCTACTAAGAGTGTTGGGTGGCTTTCAAAAATTAAAGTAGAAAAGTCCCCAGGGCTTGATGGGATCAATCCCGGATATTGAGGGAGGCAAGGGAGGAGATTGCTGGGGCCTTGATAGTGATCTTTGTGTTATCTTTAGCCACAGGCAAGATCCCAGAAGATTGGAGAATAGCCAGTGCTGTTCCTTTGTTTAAGAAGGGCAACAGGGATAATCCAGGAAATTATAGGCCAGTGAGCCTCACATCAGTGGTAGAGAAATGATTGGAGAATGTATTGAGGACAAGATTTACTCACATTTGGAAAAGAATGGACTTATTAGGGCTAAGTCAGCTTGGCTTTATGCGAAGGAGGGCTCATCTCACAAATTTGTTTGAGATTTTTGAGGAAGTGACGAAGGTGATTGATGAGGGTAGGGCAGTGGATGTTGTCTACATGGACTTTAGCAACGTCCCTCTTAGTAGGCTGGTCCAGAAGATTAAGTCAATGGGATCCATGGTGAGTTATTAAATTGGATACAGAAAATTGGCTTGGCCATTGAGACAGAGGGTAGCTGTGGAGGGGTGTTTCTCAGAGGGGCATATTTAAGACAGAGATAGATAGGTTCTTGATTATCATGGGGATAAAGGGGAATGGAGAGATGACAGGAGAATGGGGTTGAGAAACTTACCGGCAGTGATTGAAAAGTGGAGCAGACCTGATGGGCTGAATGGCCTAATTTGTGCTCCTATATCTTATGGTCTTATGATATTGTGTGAGAAAGGGTGGGACAGTGTGAGAGAGAGTGGGACAGTGAACGAGAGAGGGGGACAATGAATGAGAGAGGGGGACAATGAACGAGAGAGTGAGACAGTGAGTGCGACGGTGTGTGAGAGAGTGAGACAGTGTGCTACATAAAGTGTAGAACTGACTGTAATAAACCGAGCAGATGGATATGAAGGAAAGGAATTTATTGAAGAATGTGTTCCTAAGGAGAAAGCTCTGCAGTATATTTATTTTATTGAGGCGATGGTGAGGTTCCTTTTGCTGAAGGCAAATAAGTGGAGATATCACATCCTCAGTGCCTTGCGTCAATGAGCCTGATGTAACTGGTCCCCAGGGGTCTCAGCTTTCTGGCCTCAGGCGGGGGCCCTGGTACAACAGGCTACTGGTACTGCTGGTGCTGCTGGAGCTGCTGGAGCTGCGGAGAGCACATGGAGCTACCAGTGGCAGCAGTGTCGTTAGCAGGTTGATGAGGCTGGAGACTTGCTCAGTCAGTTGCTCACAGCCACTCTGCATGAAGTGCTGTAACATGGTGAGGTCAACGTGGATTTGGCCAAAGCCAGTCTGGATGTCTCTCCGAATGGCTTCGGGATCTGCTGTTTCATGCCAGAGTCCTGACTCCACCCCTGACCCTGTCCCAGCACTGATCCCTGACCCTTCCTGGATCCCTGACTGTTTCCCGATCCCAGACCCTCCCACTTGCTGTGCCAGGGTGCCTTGGGGATTCATATGGTCAGATCCACATTTGAATGGCTGTAGTGTCTCGCTGTCCTCCATCACTGGCCTCTTCCTCTTGCGTGAAGATGTCTCAGGATGGACAGTACTGTCACTCCTGGCTGCTCCTCCCTGACTCACTGTGGGCTGCCTCACTCCTGCTCTGATCCAATGCTGTGGTTTAGCCGTGGGCTCACTGAATTGCTGGGATTGTCTGGCTGTGCTTTCCAACACGGGCACGTCATCTGCATGGACAGAAGAAGATGTGAGGATTGGACTGAAACTTATCAGAAAACAGCTTCTCAGCAGCCCATGGAGCTCACTGTGATAATCCATGACCTGCAGGAGCCAGGCTGTGAGTATTCGAGGCTTTCCCCCTGTATCCTGGGCACTTGTCGCTCTTGTTGGTCCCTGTAACTAGTCACCTCCCACAGCCAGTAATGGGTCTGGGACAGAGTCCCTGAAGGCTCAGACTGCACAGGGCCTATTAGTCACATTGTGGTCAGAAAGGTAGATGGAAAGAAACTGCATTTATATACCATCTTTCATGGCCTCAGGATGTTCCAATGAAGTGCAATCACTGTTGTAATGTAGGAAACACAGAAGCCAAATGGTGCACAGCAGGATCCCACAAACCGCAGGTGAGAGTGGTACCCAGTGAGCCAAGGGTTAGCATTCAGGTTCAATGTTGTCTCCGCAACAAACTCTGAGTGACAAGGCCAGCTCTCCATCCTTCACTGATAAATTCGCGTCAGCATTTACTCATTCCAACCACACCACAGGCTACTTTTGCTCATTGAGAGCTCCCAACATTGTCCACCTTTGGCCAAATCAACTTCCTCCTCAAGGACTAAGAGCCCACAAAATGAATGAGATGATGAACAGATAGTAACAGGCTGCTGGAGAATGACTCGATTGGAACCTTGGACAAAGGCTCAGTGAAGGCTGATGTCGCTGCTCCAGCTGATGCATCTAACAAATTTCAAAAAGCATTCACTCAAGTGCCACACGTTAAATGTTTTGTTAATAGGAACAGCAAGACAGAAAGGGACAGATAGCAGTGACAGCTTGTGCGGGGACTACTGCTCCTATTTCCTAATGGCCTGGACTTAGGAATATAGGGCATCATTTCATAGTTTGCAGAAAATACAAACTTGAAAATGGGAACACTGAGGGAGGGAGGGGGGTGGAGGTTTAGTAGCAGGCCTCAGGATGATAGCAAAAATCCTGCGAAATAGCCAGACACAATTTAAGATTGAGCAGTGTGAAAAGGTCCATTTGTTGGGATTCCCAGTTCCCTGGTGGTGGCAACTGACCCACAACTCCAATTTCCAATCCTGTCATGCACCATCCTCTTTAACAGTTAACAGGAATACTGCAGCGTGAGGCATTAATGGTTAAAGGCAGGTAGTGAGATAGTATAGAGTGCAGGCCGTGGGTACTTACAGTGGGATAGATGCTGATTGGATTTGTGGATCGAGGGGGAGGCATAATCCTTCTGTTGTGGAGTAGTCAGTGTACATTGACAAGGTGCTTCACCATCTGAAACAGACAAGCCCCGTGTTAACCCAACAGCTCACACACTGTTTCGAGAATCTGAAATAAGCTGCCTCTTTAATGCAAATACTGGCTCGGCAAATGATCCAGGAGTGAGGTCACTGGGCTCACTCTGAGTGGGATCTTCCTCATCCTCGGAGGTGGGACAGGAGGCAGAGTACTGGCCAATGGCTTGGTGTTGGCAGGTTGACACCCTTCTGCCTCTGAGTGGGTAACCACTAGACACAGTTACCCACTGAGCATCACCAGACAACCAGGAATTACCATCAGAGCCGACTGTCGGGATTGGGGAGGACGCTGGCAGGATATTCCCAGCTTCTGAGTGGTCTCCCATTCAACTCCAAGTACTGTAGCTCAGTGGATGCAGTCTCCCACTATGACAGGAGCAAGGGCAGTGTTACAGTGTTCAATTCCTTAATGAGAATTGGCTGCCTAAATGAAGTAGCCACACTTCTGAAAACCAAAATCAAAGAGCAGGAGACACTATTGCCCAAACAATTCCTGGAAAAGTTTTTTCCCGACACTTGAAGGAGCTGGCTGCCTCCCACCCTCAACCTAGAACAATATGGTGCAGGAACAGGCCCTTAAGCCCACCATGTCTGTGTTAACCATATGCCATTCTAAACTTATCCCACATCTCTAATGTCCTTTAGGGGAGGAAATTGCCATCCTTACCTGGTCTGGCCTACATGTGACTCCAGACCCACAGCATTGTGGTTGACTCTGAACTGCCCTCTGGGCAATTAGGGATGGACAATAAATGCTGCCTGGCCAACAATGTCCTTATCCCGTTAATGAATAAAGGGGAGATCTCTCTATCATGTGCCTTTTCATGTGTCTATGTAAATCCATCTGAAACTTTTTTATTGTATCTGCTTCTATCACCTCCCCTGGCACAGCGATCCAGGCACCTACCACCCTCTGTGTGAAAAAACTCTCCTTGCACATCTCCTTTAAACTTTCCCCCTCTCACCTGAAACCTATGCCCCTATTATCTGACATTTTTGCCCTGGGAAAGAGACCCTGACTTGGATTGTTTTCACTAGAACATCAGAGACTGAGGGGCAACTTGATAGAAGTTTATTTAAATTGATAGAAGTTTATTTAAATTGATAGAAGTTTATTTAAATTTCTAACAAGTCGCCCCTCAGCCTCCAACTCTCTGGTGAAAACAATCCAAGTTTGTCCAACCTCTCCCTATAGCTAATACACTCCAATTCAGGCAACATCTTGAACTGCACGCAATACTCCAAATATGATCTAACTAAAATTTTATACAGCTGCAACATGACTTACCAACTTTTATACTCAATGCGCCAACTGATGAAGGCAAGCATGCTGATATAACAAGGTGTGGGGCTGGATGAACACAGCAGGCCAAGCAGCATCAGAGGAGCAGGAAAGCTTGACGTTTCGGGCCTAGACCCAAGCCTTCCTGCTCCTATGATGCTGCTTGGCCTGCTGTGTTCACCCCACACCTATCTCGGATTCTCCAGCATCTGCAGTACCTATTATCTCTAGCATGCTGTATGCCTTCTTTATCACTTTATCCATTTGTGTTGCCACTTTCAGGGAGCTATGAGTTTGAAGCCCAAGATCTGTACATCATAGAAACATAGAAGATAGGAGTAGGAGGAGGCCATTCGGCTCTTTGAGCCTGCTGTGCCATTCATCACAATCATGGCTGATTGTCCAATTCAATAGCCTAATCCTGCTTTCTCCCTGTAACCTTTGATCCTATTTGCCCCAAGTGCTGTATCTAGCTGCCTCTTAAATACATTCAATGTTTTGGCATCAACTACTTCCTGTGGTAATGAATTCCCGCAGGCTCACCACTCTTTGGGTGAAGAAATGTCTGCTCATCTCTGTCCTAAATGGTCTACCCCAAATCCTCAGACTGTGACCCCTGGTTTTGGACACACCCACCATCAGGAACATCCTCCCGGCATCTATCCTGTCTAGTCCTGTTAGAATTTTATACGTCTCTCCGAGATTCCCCCCTCATTCGTCTGAACTCCAGCGAAAACAATTCTAACCTAGTCAATCTCTCCTCACACACCAGATGGTCCTGCCATTTACTGTATACTTTCCTCTTGCATTTAATCTGTCAAAATGCATCACTTCACACTTGCCCGGATTAAACTCCAACTGCCAATTTCTCTGCCCAGCTCTCCTGCTATATCCCGACTGTATCCTTCCTTACTATCTACAATTCCATCAATTTTCGTGTCGTCTGCAAACTTACTAATCAGAACACTTACATTTTCATCCAAATCATTTATCTATATTACAAGTAACAATGTCGATTCTTTTCCAAATGTAAGTACATTCTGTTCCTAAGAATCATCTCCAATAATTTCCCTCCCACTGATGTAAATCTCAGCTGCCTATAATCTCTTGGATTATCCCTATTTGCTCTTTTTAAACAAGGGAATAACATTGGCTATTCTTCAGTCTTCGGGGACCTTGTCTGTGTCTAAAGAGGATCAACTTTAATCTTGATGTGGCCTCTGAGGGACGGCTTTTTTTAAATATATTTGCACATGGTAAATGACAGCTGCCCATCCTTATTACCCTGAAGGGTGCTTAACAGTTGATCACATTGCTGCGGGTCTGGTGTCAATGTCGGCCAGACCAGGTAAAGATGGCAGACTTCCTTCCCCAAAGGATATGAGGGAACCAGATGGGTTTTTATCATTAGTGCCATAAACGTGTCTAGTTTTCAAATGCAAAGTTATACATTGAATTTTATTTCTGGATACTGCAATTGCAAAATTTGAACCTCAGTCCCCAGAGAATTAGCCTTGGCTTCTGCGTCAGCAGTGACACAGGGACGCTGTTTTGTGTGAAGCTCTGTGTTGGCTGGGACTGAGATATTGTGAAGATGTTACTTACATTGCAGGAATGTCTGACAGGCTGCTGACTCCAGTGGTCGGGACATACACTGTGTTGGTAACTCCAACAGAGGCCAGGAGGCCTCCATTTCGTCATCTGTAGGAAGTGGAGAGAGAATAAACAGCCATTACTCAGGGTGATACAAACCCCAGGATCACTCACTCAACAATGGTAGATTTAAATCATGAAGAAGACAGGGCAGGGAGCTCGGATTGGAGCAGAGACAGCCATTTCCAGTTATTACTAGGATCAGGGTTAGACCAGCTACTGGACTAACGACTGGACAGGCAAAAGAGAGAATGTGTTTCCATCCTATCTTGGAATGTTTGAGAATTGGAATTCAATTCCAACAAGCACTGAATAAACAGGGACAAAAACAAAGTTGCTGGAGAAGCTCAGCAGGTCTGGCAGTATCTGTGAAGGGAAAAACGGAGTTAACGTTTCGGGTCCGGTGACCCTTCCTCAGAGTTCTGACCCGGAACGTTAACTCCGTTTTTTCCTTCACAGATGCTGCCAGACCTGCTGAGCTTCTCCAGCAACTTGCTTTTGTTCCTGATTTACAGCATCTGCAGTTCTTTTGGTTTTTATTCACTAAATAAGCAGCATGGAAGTGAGAGCGAACATGTTGGATTGACACTAAAATCCAACTGAAGGCCTTCAGCAGCAAAAAAAAAATCTGCTCTTACTGGTCTATGCCTACACGTGACTCCAGACTCACATCCTCAACTCGTAACTGCCCCCTAATGTAGTCTAACAAGCTATTCAGTTCCCTCTTTCACTTAGAATCCCTACAGTGTGGAAACTTGTTGGCCCAACAAGTCCACACCGACCTTCACAGCATCCCACCTAGACCAATCCCCCTATCACCCACTCATCCCTGAACACTACGGGCCATTTTAGCATGGCCAATCCACCTAGCTTGCAGGAGGAAACCAGAGCACCCGGAGGAAACCCACACAGACACGGGGAGAACATGCAAACTCCACACAGTTGCCTGAGGCTGGAATTGAACCCAGGACTCTAGAGCTATGAGGCAGCAATGCTAACCACTGAGCCACCGTGCCACCCAAAAATGAGACTTTCCAAGGCTCGCCATTCACTTCACCAGGAAGAAGGCTACACCTAGATTTGCACTCGGGTCAAAGAGTTCAGAAACCAGCGCGCTCACCATTACTCCATGGCAGACGCTGACTTAAAGAGTCTCTATTGGTGATTCTCCAATCCTCACCAAAACAAACCATGAATTTGTTTGAAGATTATCTGGGAAGGGTCAGTGGGATTTATCTGTGATGGGCCAGTGGGAATCACCTGGAATGACTCAGTGGGAATTCCCTAGGATGGGTCAGTGGGTATTATCTGCGATGGTGAGTGGAATTTACCTGGGATGGGTCAGTGGGATTTACCTGGGATGGGTAGGTGGGATTTACATGGGATGGGTCAATGGGAATTACCTGGGATGGGTCAGTGGGATCTACCTGGGATGGGTCAGTGGGATTTACCTGGGATGTGTCCATTCCCAGTGCCATGTGAAGTGCTTTTCACCAGTTGGGTTTTCACCAGGTTTGAAAGTTCTGCGACTGTTCTGCTGAGTTCTGTCAGTTTCACGTCCACTGTCAGCTGTGTGTGAGAGAGCACCTGCTGAGCTGCTGTGATCTTTGTGCTGTGATACTCCTAAACAGACGAGAAGGCAAATGGTCAGGCAATTTGGTAGGCACAGTCTGACAGACAAGCAGACAGAGTGACAGACACATTGACAGTCAGGCAGAGAAATTGATAGGAAGACAGTCTGACAGGCAGGCAGACAGAGTCAATCCTTACAGACATGAGTCAATCCTACACACCCAGTATCAATTCCCCATAGACCCAGAGCCATAGGACCTCAAACAGTATAGCACAGGAGCAGGCCTTTAGGCTCACTATGTTCATGCTAACCATGCTGCCATACTAAACTACTAACCTCTGTGTAAAATACGCGCCTCACACGTCTCCTTTAAACTTTGCTCCTTGCACCATAAACCTATGCCCCTAGTACTTGTCCTTTCCACCCTCGGAAAAAGTCTCTGACTAACCACCCTGTCTATGCCTGTCATGATTTTATAAACTTCTATCAGGTCGCCTCCCAGCCTCCAATGCTCCGGTGAAAAAATTCCAGGTCGGACAACCTCTTGTTATAGCAGATACACTCCAATCCAGGCAGCATCCTGATAAACCTCTTTTGCTCCCTCTCCAAAACCTCCACTTCCTTTCTATAATGCGGCCACCGAAGCTTCACACAATACTCCAAATGTGGTCTAACCAAAGTCTTCTACAGCTGCAACATGACTTGTCAACATTTATACTGACCAATGCCCTGACCAATGCCATATGCCTGCTTTACCACCTTATCCATTTGTGTTGCCACTCTTAGGGAGCTCTTGACTTGAGTGCCAAGATCCCTCGTATATTCATGCTCCTAAGGGCCCTGCCATTTACTGTATACCTTCCTCTTGCATTTGACCTCCCAAACTGCATCAGCTCACACTTATCTGGATTAAACTCCACCTGCCATTTCTTTGCCCACCTTTCTGAATGATCTATATCCTGCTGTATCCTTTGACAACCTTCTTCACTAGTAATTGCTCCACCAATTTTCATGTAATCTACAGATTACTAATCAGGCCACCTACACTTCCATTCAAATCATTTATATATATATGACAAACATTAGAGGTTCTAGCAATCATCCTTGTCGAACACCACTACTCACAGACATACAATCAGAAAAACGCTCTCCACAGCTATCCTGTTCCTTCAATGACCAAGCCCATTTTGTACCCAAATTACCAACTCACTGTAGATCTCATGTGACTTAATCGTCTGGACCAGCCTACCATGAGGAACCTTGTCAGATGCTTTAGTAAAGTCCATGTAGATAACATCCACTGCCTTACCCTCATCGATCATCTTCGTCACTTCCTCAAAAAACCCAATCAGATTTGTGAGACAAAACCTCCCCCCCAGAAAGCCATGCTGAATATCCCTAATAAATCCATTCTTCTCCAAATGTGAATAAATCTTGTCGCTAGTAACCTTCTCCAATAATTTCTCTACCACTGATACAATGCTCACAGGCCTATAATTTCCTGCATTATCCCTGTTACCCGTCTTATACAAAGGAACAACACTGGCTATTCTCCAGTCCTCTGAGACCATGCCTGTGGCTAAACAGGACACAAAGCTCTGTCAAGGCCTTAGCAATTTCTTCTGTTGCTTCCAGCAATGATCAGTGATAGATCCCATACAACCTGGGGTCTTTTCAACTTTATTGCTTTTCAAGACACTCTATATCACCTCCTTAATATCGACATGCCTCAGAATAGCAACATATCCCTCCTTAATCTTATCATCTACCATGTCTGTTTCCATGGTGAATACTGATGCAAAATACCTATTAAAGACTCCACCCACTTCCTCTGGGGCTCCATGCATAAATTTCCTCCTTTGACCTTGAGTGTACTTACCCTTCCCCTAGATTGCCCTCTTACTAGCCAAGGACATTAGAGACTTTAGAGACCTCGTTATTCCTTGTTCAAGTTCTTTCTGCTCCCTTTATATTTCCTGAAAAGGAAAGTTCTGGTCCTCGGGTGGAAGTGCTACGTTGAGGGAATGCTAATTATAATACTGCTAGGCAGGAACCAGAGATAATCAGAATGGGGGCAGCAATTTGAGGGTAAATCTGCAATGACACGTGGAAGACAGTCAATCAGAGTTCAGGACTAACAGGTTCCTGAGAGAATGAAAGGTAAGGATGGAAGGATTCAGGAACCCTGGATGACATGAAATATTGATAGTTTAATCAAAGAGGAAAAGAAAGTATATGTAAGGTTTACGGAACAGAAAGCAGAAGGTCAGGCTAATCGACTTAGAGTTTCACGTCTTCGGTCTCCCTCCCTTCTTTAACAGGGATATTACATTAGCCATTTTCCAGTCCTCTGGGACCCTCATGGACCCCAGTGATTCCTGAAAGATCCCCACCAATGTATCCATAATCTCCTCAGTTATCTCCTTCAGAATCCTGGATTATGGTCCATCCAGTCCCGGTGATTTATCCACCTTCAGACCTTTCAGCTTCCCCTGCACCTTCTCCTTAGTGATGGCCACTACACTAACCTCTGCCCACTGACTCTCTTGAAGTTCTCATATGCTTTTGGTTCTTCCCCTATGAAGACTGATGCAAAGTACCTATTCAGTTCCTTTGCCATTTCTTTTTTCCCCGTTACTACTTCTCCAGCCTCATCTTCCAATGATCCAGTGCCCATTTCTGCCTCTCTCTTATCTACACAGGGGAAATTAAAAATCACCTACTCCAACAACCCTGTTGTTTTTACATCTTTCCATGATCTGCTTACATATCTGTTCCTCTATCTCCCACTGGCTATTGGGAGGCCTATAGCATAACCCCATAGACTTTGAGTCAATCGCATAGACCCTATAGTGATCCCCGGATCCCAAGTTGATCCTCACAGACTCCAGGTCAATGCCATTAGACCCAGAATCAATCTGCATTGATCCAGGGTCAGTCCCATAGACTGTGACTCAATGCTTGTAGCTCCAGGCTATATTCCCAGGGACCCTGGCTTGATGTGTGCTGCTCACTGCTTGATGGTTATTGGGTGAGCTGAAGGGGGATGATGTGGACAGCGAGAGGTTAAGGGGTGCCAGGACCTGAATGAGTTGGAAGCTGTCACTGAGCCTGGAGATTGTTTCGAGTTGCTGCTTCTCCCGGTTCAGATCGGAGCACTTGTGTTCCATTTGGCTCATGAACCTGTTCGCCTGGCTGATCCCGTTCCTCTGTTCTGTGCTGATCACTTCCATCACCTCTCTCTGCGCCTGCTCAACATTTTCAATCAGCTCCGCAAAATTCTGCAGCATGTCAGATTTCAACCTGCTGTGGAACTCCTGATGAACAGAAGGATACAACTCACTGGGTTAGTCTGAGTGAGATCACCAAAAACACAACAACTCACACCTTCCCCCCCCAACCCCCACCCCCACCCCCAGCCCCACAGCACTACATGGCATTGGCCAGAGGCAGTCCGAGAGATGACTGAGGTTGGCATGGCATGTGTACCTGGGCATATGGTCAGCCAAAGCACCGTGGAATGGGCAAAACTGGGTGGGAAAAGGAGACTGATTGAAGTACATTTCACCTTCAAGACCAGGGATTGGAGCGAAAGAAATTGGGCCAGGACCAGTGGTGGGATGTTACTCATTATTATTTAATCATGCCTCTGTTATAATAAATGTGTGCTGTGTTGTTGAAGAAAATCTGCAAACTCGTTTGGCCGTGTTTCAGTGACGAGCTTAACAAAAAGTAAACAGCATGTATCAACCCACCGTTTCATATCTCCAGTTGTATTGTTAGCTGGGATCACAGTAGTGACTTCGAGGAAGATCAAGAAAGAGGAGAGAGTGTGAGACAGATAGAGACAGAGAGACAGACAGAGAGAAACAGAGTGAGCAGACAGAGAGAGAGACAGACAGACAGAGAGCAAGACAGAGAGAGAGAGGAGAGAGAGAAAGTCAGACAGAGTGACAGAGAGAGAGTGAGACAGAGAGAGGAGAGCGAGTGAGACAGACAGAGAGTGAGACAGACAGAGAGAGAAGCAGAGACAGAGAGAGAGCGTGAGATAGACAGAGAGAGAGACAGAGTCAGAGAGGGAGAGACAAATAGAGAGTGAGACAGACAGACAGACAGACAGACAGGGAGAGACAGAGATGGAGAGAGATTTCAGTGAAGCAATTCCAGACCCCGTGACCAAGGCATTTGAAGGCACAAGCACTAACACTGGAGCAGTGAAAATGAGGATGTGCGAGGGGCCCAAATTGGAGGAGCACAAATCTTTTGGAGGGTTTGGCGGCTGGAGCAAGTTACAGGGATAGGGAGGAGCAAAACCTTGGAGGGGTTTAACAAGATGGAGAATTTGACTGTCAATATACTTCTGTACATGCAGCTATGGGCAGTGGGCACTCGAATGATGGAGGAAGAGATCTGGGCCTGAGATCAGCTCACACTTTAACTATGTTCCAGTTGGTGCTGGATGTAGGAAGGGAATCGAACAATGGAGCAGGCTTGATGGGCTGAATGGCCTGTTCCTGCTCCTATTCTTGATGTTTCCATGTTTCACTAACTGTCGTCCATTGCCCTTTTTCAATGGGATGTCAGTCACATGGTTTGTTGGAGACAGACACAGAGCTCTGCTCTGAATCCAGCGGAATCTCTCAATGCCTTGAGCTCACACATATTGAGTCAAGGGCTTGCTGTGCTGCTGGGGATGGGGATTGGACAGGGCTGGCCGGAGCCGATGGCAGTGTTACTCAAACTGTTTGCTAAGTCTCTCTGACGTGGCACAGCCGTTAGTGCCAACACAGCTCCCCAGTACAGCTCACTCCCCCACCAGTGGTGCCCACTGTTGCAGCAGTGTGTTTAATTGACCAGACCCTGACATCAATAGACCAGTTATGTATGAACGCTCTCCATGCCTGTATCCTGGGGCAAGGGCAAGTGAGTGTAAATCCAGGGCCCCCCGAGGGTGTGACCTGGAGAATCAGGGTCTGACGGGGTCACTTGGGGTCAGCTCAGGGTCAGTCTCAAGTGGAAGATTGGGGTTGGGTGAGAGTATGGGGCAGAGGATTGCTTCTACCTTATTGCCTGCTCTCCCACAGCTGGACAGGGGCGAGTGACAGGACTCAGCAGTTTCTCAGAAATCCAGACAAGATCGCAATAGGTCTCAGATCCCAATTGGTCCCAGATTTGCTGCAGGGCCCTAAGACTGTGCAGGAGAAAGGGATGGGAGCTCAGAGAGCAATGAGTTCCATTTATAGACACATCTGCTTATTCAGGACTGTAGCTACATCAAACAGTACCTACATCAAATTGTTCCACACTGTGCCTCAGTTTCCCCATCTCTCCCAGGGTGATCTGTCTGTCTCTCTCTATTTCCGCTTGCCGCTCCTCAATGTGGTTCTGTGCAGAAAAGAATGTGTTTTTGGACGTGTAACAGGACAGCAACTCAGCACTCCCTTGGAACTCATCTTATTCACCCTAATGTTCTGTGCACCTTCTCTAACATCCCTCACTCTCTGAACTCTAACCTCTCTAACTCTCTGAACCCGCTGTTATCTCTGTCACTCTCAGAAACCTTTATTAGCTCTGTCACTCTGAACTTGCCCTCACCCACCCTCGCTGCCTAAGCCCTCCCTCACTCACCGTCACTGTCTAAGCCTTCCCTCATTCTCCCTCACTCTCCCTCACTTTCCCTCACCCTCAATCACCCTCCCTCACC
Organism: Ginglymostoma cirratum; assembly: GCA_024137785.1. Lineage (NCBI taxonomy): Eukaryota > Metazoa > Chordata > Chondrichthyes > Orectolobiformes > Ginglymostomatidae > Ginglymostoma > Ginglymostoma cirratum. Next base: position 73,033 of record JAHRHZ010000019.1, read on the forward strand.
CTCCGTCATCCTCCCTCACTGTCCCTCACTCTCCTTCAACACCCCTCACTGTCCCTTGCTCTCCCACACCCTCCCTCACCGTTTCTCACCATCCCTCACTGTCCGTCACCCTCCCTCACTCTTGCCTCACCCTCTGTAAACCCTCCCTCACTCTCCCCTCACCCTCCCCTCACCATCCTCTCACCCTTCCCTCACCCTGACTTACTCTCCCCTCACCCTCCCTTACTCCCCCCTCACCCCCCCACTCTCCCCTCACCCTCCCCTCACCCTCCCTCAGTGTGTACCCTCTGTGCTGATGGGTTTGACGCCAGGGCCTGTGGGGTGCAGCTGGCAGTGGGTTTACCTTGATGTCAGTGACCTCCTCCTCCACGGTGACAGTTTCATGGTCTCGATGTCCTTTGATGGCACACACGCTGCACAGACATGACTGGTTTGTGCGGCAGTAAAACTCCAACGGGCGGCCGTGCTCCGGGCACCGCCTCTTGCCAAAGTCTCTGAGCTGGTCGTCGAGCTGGTGATGCCGGAAGACAGCGTCCTCATAGTGGGAGCGGAGGTGGAGCTGGCAGAATGATGCCATGCAGACCGTACATGATTTGATGGCTCGGAGTTTGCTGTCGGTGCAGAAATCACAGGGAATATCACCAGGAGCTGCCACACTCTCGGGGGAGCTGTCCTCAGGCTGTTTCGGCAATCTTTCCACAATCTTACACAGGACAAAGTTCTTGGCGAGTGGGGGCCGGGGGCTAAAATCCTGCCGACATTCTGGACATTTACACGTGTCTGAGTCAGTGTCCTCGTCCCAGCAGCTGCCGATACAATCCATGCAGAAGTTGTGGCCACATGGAATGGTTACGGGGTTTTTAAATATCTCCAGGCACACTGGGCATGACAGGCTCTCTTCAGACAGTACGGCACCGTGGCTACTCATTGTGGGCTGGAAGAAGAGGCAAAAGGAAACACCATTGTAAAATCTGACTTCCTCAGGCACCCTTCAAAGCCACATGATCCCCCCCCACACCCCCACCCTGAAATCAGTTCATGCATAGCAAGATCCCATAAACAGCCAGCTGATCATAGCTACATCTCCTGTATCCATTAGGGAGAACTCCTCTGATCCTCTTCTTCGCATCAAGACATCGTGAGCAGTTTTGGGCCGTGTATCTAAGGAAGGATGTGCTGCCGTTGGAGGGGTTCCAGAGGATCTTCACCACAATGATCCCGGGATGAAGGGGATAAGGAAACTCTGGGTCTGAACCTGATGGAGTTTAGAAAATTGAAGAGGAATCTGATTGAAATTTGCAGAGTAATGAACAGCCTGGATAGAGTGGACATGGAGAAGATATTTCCATCAGTGGGAGAGACTAGGACCCAAGGGCACAGCTTCAGAGAGAAAGGAACAACCCTTTAGAACTGCGATAAGGAGAATTTCTTCAGCCAGAATCTGTGAGATTCATTGTTACAGAAGGCTGGAGGCCAAGTCATTGAGTGTGTTTAAGACAGAGATAGGTAGGCTCTTGATTACCCTTGGGATCAAGGGTTACGGAGAGAAGGCAGGAGAATGGGGTTGAGAAAAATATCAGCCATTCTTGAATATTGCAGCAGACCTAACGGGCCAAATGGCCTAATTGTGCTCCTGTATCTTATGGTTTACTTCATAGCTCCCTGGTCAAATCAAACAGTGGTACCTCTGACAGTGCAGCACTCCCTCTGTGCCGGACCAGAGCATCGTCGTCTATGAGGGTCCCAGGACCTGGTGTGGGTTGAGCAATCAAAGCTGTCTGACTCAGAGATGACATTGTGGTTAAAGAGATGGAACAGTTACAGGGACAGATTCTGGGTAATTTTCCATCGTGAGCAGTTACCAGAGTACTGGCAAAATAAAGTCACAGCTATAACACAAGCAGATGTCAGGGAGCTGAGTCTCCATTTAAGAATGAGGATAACTGAAAGGAAGTGTTTGGCATGTCTTGGTTAATTGAGGCTCAGGAAGCAGATGCAGACTGAACTAAGTTAGCACAGAGAGCTCCCGCTGAGGCTGAGGCTGGAGCAGGCCCAGGAGTGACTGTATTAAGGGTGAAGTTTTGATGAGGGCGTAGAGACATCCTCAGATATTGTAAGGAAACATTGGGAGTAATATATGAACATAGGTATCAATAGACAAGTATTTTATATGGGTCAGGATTTCATTCAGGCCTAGTGCTGTCCTGTAAAACATGTCACACGTGTCAGATGGCAGCAAAGCTCAGTACATAATCTGACCAGCAGCTTCAATACCCAGAGATAGTAGGAACTGCAGGTGCTGGAGAATCTGAGATAACAAGGTGTAGAGCTGGATGAACACAGCAGGCCAAGCAGCATCAGAGGAGCAGGAAAGCTGAATTTTTTTTTTTCTGAAAAAGGGTCTAGGCCCGAAACGTCAGCTTTCCTGCTCCTCTGACGCTGCTTGGCCTGCTGTGTTCATCCAGCTCTACACCTTGTTATCTCAGCTTCAATACCCAGCCCAGTTTGTGAAGGACCAATTAGCTGAGTGTCAGTGGATGTTGTCAGAGTACGAATGAAAATAAAAGTAGACACCAATCTATTGTATACAAACATAACAACCCTGTTCTCAGAAACTATTTCTTTCAGGTAGGAGTGAGAAAGTTAACTTGATGTTATGTCTCATGGACTATCAATTGAAATAAAGTCAGATCAAAGTTGTAACTTGCTGTGTAAAGTTTTTCAGGACATCATTAGCAACTCATGGATAAACAATTGAAGTCTGCTACCCTATTGTGCACAAACACAGATAGCTTTAGCAAAATACCAGCAGATTCTCAGTACCATGGTGAAGGTGCACTGTCAGTATTAGGCAAACTGTACGGGTCCTGATGCTGATAAAAAACCTCCTTATTGGCTAAGCTTGGATAAACAAGCTCAGATGGAAATGGAGATTCAATACATATTGGAAAATTGCCAGCTTGAACTGAGCCAAAGCAGCTGGAGTTTCTATACGATTTCTTGGTAGAAGACTGTATTGCTAGGGTTGGCAGTTGAAGGGGAACTACCAAGTGCTATTAATAGTAAAAGCTAAAGAGCTATCTAAGGACAACACAGTGGCTCAGTGGCACTGCTGCCTCACGGTGCCAGGGACCTAGGTTCGATTCCACTCTTGGGTGACTGTCTGTGTGGAGTTTGCATATTCCCCCCACGTCTGTGTGGGAATCCTCCAGTTTCCACCCACAGCCCAAAGATGTGCAGGTTAGGGTGCATTGGCCATGATAAATTGCCCACAGTGTTCAGGGATGTGCAGGCTGGGTGGGTTAGCCATGGGAAATGCAGGCCTACAGGGATAGAGTGCGTTTGGGTGGGATGCTCTTTAGAGGGTCAGTGTAGAATTAATGGGCTGAATGGCCTGCTTCTACACTGTAGGAATTCTAATATTCTACCAGCCTTTGTTACAACAAATGGGTTATATCCGTGTTGATTGGGTTTAAAAATGTCTCGCTGGGTGCCAAATACTGATGAATCAAGTCGTGGCTATAGCACCAAAATGCCTATTTAGATGATGTTGTAACATATACAAACACCTGGAAAAAGAGATGTAGAGCAAATAGAAGCCCTGAGAAAGCAATAAAACCTAACTGGCTTAATAGGAAATTTTACAGAATATGAATTTGTGAAAGCAAGGGTAACATCATTGGACAAAGCCAAGTGTTATTAAGAAGCGAGAAAATGAATGCAATTTTCCATTCCTACAAATAAATGGGAAACCATAAAATTTGTGTGAATATGTGGGTTTCCTTGGAAATTTACTTGAGCACACTAACCTTGAACAGATTTGTTGCAAAATCAGGTAAAGTTGGTGTAGTTAGCAGATTGCTAACAGCCTTAGAGAAGCTGATAACAATCCGACTCGATGACCCAGTGTTGGCTGTCCCTGACTTTATGAAATGAAAGTTGGTGCTTGTGTCTTGTGAGTGGCTGCCATCTTAATACCTAGTGATGTGTCAGGACTAGAAAGGCCATGCTGCACTTTTCCAGGAAATTAAACTCCGATCAGAAGTGTGACTTTTCACTGTCAGATCAATTGAACATCTTGGATGTTTATTTGGGATTTTACACATCCATACATCTTGTGCTGGATGAGGAACAGTGGGACACAATTAACAGAGCACTCCTCCCAGCTAAACTAGAACACAGGACAGATACAGTCTATGATTAGATACAGAGTAAAGCTCTCTCTATACTGTCTCCAACAAACACTCCCAGGACAGGGATAGCATGCGATTAGATGCAGAGTAAAGCTCCTTCTGCTCTTTTAAATTAATAGTGAAGCTCCCTCTAATCTGGGAAGTTACCTCTGTCTCTCTTTAATCCAATACAGGGTAAAGCTCCATCCAGGAAACCTGGTCAGCATGGACAAATTGGGCCCAGGGCCTGTTTCTGTGTCATATACCTCTATGACTCTAGGGCTCAAAACATTAGTTAGATCCTAGTTGGAATACTGTCAACTGTTCCAGGCTCCTTATCTAAGGAAAGACATACTGGCACTGCAGGCAGTCCAGAGACGGTTCACTCTGCTGATCCCGGGTATGGATGGAACATCTGCAGGAAGTGATATGTTTTGATCAGTTTGAGAGCTGAGTTTTCGATCATGAGCATCTGCTGCAGGCTCAGCAGTGTGTCATGAGGCTGGGACTTATGTGGAGACTATGTTTTTAGGTGTGGTCATCCCAAAGCGTAAGGAGGTGCAGCCAGAGAGGGGAATGGCTGGCTATCAGTCAGAAGGAGGGAAGCAGGCAGGACTAGAGAAAGGCCCAGAGAGGCGATGGCCTAGTGGTATTATTGCCGCACTGTTAATCCAGAGACACAGACAATATTCTGGGAACCTAGGTTCAAATCCCAATGCAGCAGATGGTAGAATTTGAATTCATTAAATATCTGGAATTAAGAATCTACTGATTTTTGGAAAAACCCATCTGGTTCACTAATGTCCTTTTTTGGAAGGAAACTGCCATCCTTACCCAGCATGGCCTACATGTGACTCCAGACCCACAGCAATATGGTTGACTCCTAACTGACCTCTGGGTAATTAGGGATGGGCAATAAATGTTGCCGAGCCAGCGATGCCCTCGTCCCGTGAATGAAGCTTTTTAAAAAAAGAGTATCTCACTAAGAACAGATTGTCTCTGTTGGGAAACAGTGAGAGTGATGGCTCCTCTAGGGAGTGTAGCCAGGGATAGGAGCGGAAAGAAAGGGAGGATGATAGTGGTAGAGGGGGGATATAGCCAGGCATTTCTGCAGCAGGAGACATGACTCCAGGATGGTGTGTTGTCCCCCTGGATAGCTGCAGTGCATTCCGAAATGGGAGGGTGAATGGTCAGGAATCATGGATTACTCTGGGACAATTGACAGAGGGAGAAAGAGGGATGAGGACCTGAAACAAGAATTTTGGGAGCTGGGTAGTAGGTTAAAAAGCAAAACTTTAAAGGCTGTAACCACAGGCTGACTCCCAGAGCTATGTGCTAGTGACTATGGGGATAGGCAGAGACAACAGATGAATGTGTGCAGTTAGAGCAGGAAGAAGGGCTTTAGATTTCTGGATCACTGGGTCTATCTCTGGGGAAGGTGGGATCTGTACAAGTCCAATGGGAAGTTTGCTGCTGCGGTTGGTCGGGGGTTCCAACTGAATTGGCAGAGAGATGGGATACAGAGTGAAGGTACAGTACAGGGATTATAAATAGACAAATATAGAAGGAAGAAACAATCCAGACTGTCAAGTAAAGGCTCTATACTCAGGTTAAGCCACTAGGGAGCAGAGAAAGGCTGATGAAGGGTCTAGGCCCGAAACGTCAAGCTTTCCTGCTCCTTTGATGCTGCTTGGCCTGCTGTGTTCATGCAGCTCCACACCTTGTTATCTCGGATTCTCCAGCATCTGCAGGTCCTACTATCTCTCTCCAAGGCTGAGTGGCGTTTATCTTATTGCAGGGCATCTTGTGAGTAAAGGCAATGAGTAGGGCGTGTTGATTAACACACGGGAATATAGTATTGCTCTCACAGAGACATGGTTGAGCGAGGTGAGGGACTGGCAACTCAATATTCTGGGTTATAGAGTCTTAGGAGGAAGTGGGGTCACAATGTTGATCGTGGAGTCCATTCTTACACTGAGGAGGGAGGATATCTTAGAATGTTCCTCAAGTGAGGCCATTTGGGTAGAACTATACTTCCATGGGCGCTACCCTATAAGGAGAGGGTTGATAAACTTGGATTATTTTCACTAGAGTGTCAGAAGCTGAGGGGTGACTTAATGGAAGTTTATAAAATTATGGGACCATGGATAATAATCAGAGTCTTTTTCCCTGGCTGGAAATGTCAAATAGTAGGGGGCACAGGTTTAAGGTGAGGGGGTGAGAATTTAAAGGAGATGTACTAGGCAAGTTTTTTGCACAGAGGGTGGTAGGTGCCTGGACTGTGTAACCAGGGGAGATAGTAGAAGCAGATATGAAAGCAACGTTTAAGCGGCACTTAGACAGACACATGAGCAGACAGAGAATAGAGGAATATGGACTATGTGCAGGCAGATAGGATTAGTTTAGAATAGCGTCATAGTGAGCACAGATATCATGGGCCAAAAAGCCTGTTTCTGTGCTGTACTGTTCTATGTTCTGTGGTCTAACATAAAAACAAAAAGGGGGCAATCACTTTGCTGGGATTGTACTAAAGACCCTCAAACAGTCAGGGAGAGATAGAAAAAAAAGGTAAGCCTGTAAATCTCGGAGAAATATAAAATTAGTCAGGTAATAATAGTGGGGTACTTCAGCTTCCCCAGCATTAACTGGGATAGCCAAAGTGTGAAAGGTTTAAAGGAAATGGATTTGTTAAAACATACCTTGGAGAACTTTTTAAAGCCAGGATATGGAAAGCCCTGGGTGAGAGGGGCCGCTGCTGGCCTGGGTTTTAGGGAACAAAGCCTGGCACGTGGTAGCTGTGGCAGGAGGAGAGGGTCTCAGTGTGTTCCAAACTCAAGCTGGTCAGATCCCAGCCTGGAACCTGGCTTGATAGATCATGTTTTGATTTGTTTTGTTTTCAACAAAGAGGCTTCTTGCAGAAAGATAAATATGTGATACTGCAAAGCTGGTTTTAACAATGAAACTGGCATTTATAACAAAGGAATGGCAATAAAACAGAATAATCCAGAGCAGCTATTTATAACACAAGATAAAATATCTTAAACACAATAAAGATATAATCCCATTAATCCCAAATCAAGGGTCACCGGACCCGAAACGTTAACTCTGTTTCCTCCTCCACAGATGCTGCCAGACCCGCTGGGCTTTTCCAGCAACTTTGTTTTTGTTCCTGATTTTCTGCATTCGCAGATCTTTCAGTTTTTATCCCGAGTCGCACTTTTATAAATCAAAAAGACGCAAAATGGTATTTGTATATTTTCCAAAACTCATACCCGATACAGTAGCTAAAACACCACCAGAGCAATGTATAGACCAGAGATTTATGTTATTTGTGACTTCTAATTTTAGACAGGAACTGTGATATCTCCTTCCTGAAGCCAACATATAACTGAGTTTCAATGTATTCAGCTTAAGTAAAAACTGCAATAGAGTTAGGGTTAGGATCAGGGTCAGAGTTATCTCAATGCTTCTGGTCTGTTACTAACACTAACTCTTTACTCAAAGCTCATCAAATTCACTACCGTCATCATTGCCTTCTCAGGAACACTGCTCTACTCAACCATCCTGTTCCACGGTCTTCACAAGACTCACACTCTCCAAAGTTAAAAGTGAAATTAAAAGTCTTTCTCCCTCAGCTATGGGCATTTCCCTTAAGCTTAAAAAGATTCACATTAAAATAAAACTGTTTGACAAAGCCTCTGAGGGTCTATTCTTTACCCGAAACGTCAAGCTTTCCTGCTCCTATGATGCTGCTTGGCCTGCTGCGTTCATCCCGCCCCACACCTTGTTATCTCGGATTCTCCAGCATCTGCAGTTCCTATTATCCCATTCTTTACCCTGTAGCTTGCTGGGTCACAAACATCCTAAAATATATCAAAGTCCATTAGTGTCACACCAAATTCATTCACACTAGAGCCAGGCTTCAAACAATGTTTTTAAAAAGAAATCACCATGCTTACACAAATCTTTAAAGTTAGTTATTGACTTCACACACATTAGGTACATAGTAAAATTCTGCACACACACACGCTCTTTAAACATTCCCAGGACAGGGATAGAACAGGGTTAGATACAGAGTAAAGTTTCTTCTACACTGTCCCCATCAAATACTCCCAGGACACAGAAGCACATGGTTAGATACAGAGTAAAGCTGCCTCAGTGATGGATAACTCCCAGACCCATTTGCTGCGCCTGTCTTTGGGTTTCTGTCTCCACACTTACTGTGGATTGGTGAGTCGAGCTCCAATGAAACAGGGTTCAGTTTGACTGGAAATGCAGGGAGGAAATGAGTGAGGGGCTGCTGAAGGTGGGGGACAAGCTGAGTATGGGAGTGGGGGTGTTTGGGGAGGGAGATTGTGATCTCAGCTGTGAGCTCGACCCAACAGTGACATCAGGCCTGTGTACCCGTGAGTGATTGGTGCACACGAGGATGATGTGACTTTCACAATCACACCCCCTAGACTTTGTGGTTGAACCTACAGCCTAGCAGGTAACTGTGGCACAGCAAGCTCCCACAAACATCACTGTCATAATAGCCAGGATACAGGAGGAGAGGCCACACTATTCCCACCATATACTCCCATAAAATCCATGGTATAACTGTGCCTGCCTGCTGGCACCTCGGACCAGTGTGTGGCACAGGACAAGAATTGTTTGAGGTAGTTTCCTGCCACCAATCCTCCACTGTTTGTACCATGCCTCGGGTCTGTCTGATGGTCAGTGGTACAGAAGAGACCACTGTTGAGGAGAATCAGAAGGGGCACAGGTCAGAGGTAACAAGATGGTTCACTGTATCACAACAATAGTCAACATTGGAAGAACTGACAGATACAACAGCTCACAGCACTGACCCTCTGACAGTGCGACACTCCCTCAGCACTGACCCACCGACA
>JAHRHZ010000019.1:92096-105718 GCA_024137785.1 Ginglymostoma cirratum
ATAATGATGCTGCTTGACCTGCTGTGTTCATCCAGCCCCATGCTTGTTATCTCGGATTCTCCAGCATCTGCAGTACCTTTTATATCTGTCATACCAGACATGCTTGATCTTTGAGTGATCTTATTAAAATATCAAAGTGTGGAGAGAGGGCTCCTGTGCCTGACTATCATTGTTTATCTCTCCCTGCAAGGTCTCGATGGCTCAGGTAACAGCCAGAAAAATAAATTCTGTTCTCATAAAGGTACATACAGGTTGGTTAGTTCAGCTGGCTGAACGACTGGTTTGGATGCAGACTGATCCAGCAGGACAGGCACAATTCCTACACTGGCTGGGGTCACTTTGCAGGTCCCACTTTCACAACCTCACCCTTCACCTATCGCAGGTGACACTCAGGTTAAATCACAACCAGCCATCTCTCTCTCATGAGGGAATAGGGCTGTGGTGACTTTCCCTTTTGGGTAAGGCCATTAAACTCTCCAAGAGGAATCTTAGAATTTATTCACTCATCTTCACTTTTCTCCCCACTAGACTAGACCTGAAGTCCAGGTCAATGTCTGAGGAGGTATTGAACTACCCCCAGGGTGGACTTTTCCTATTTTCATTCTCAGGTGGGACATCCCATCTTTACCACTCTGTCTCATTCAGGAGACCTGGAGAAACTTTACAGTCAAAGAAAATATTTTCCTAATAATTGAAAACCACAATCAGACATTCCCCTATTGATCGCAGTTAATAACACATTTTTTCAGATGTTGTTTTGTTTCCTCACAATTAATCTGCGAATTTGTGTCTGCCATTTTGGTTTGACGTTTCTATTGACCTCATTTTCAAATAACAGTGAAGTTGTGCTGACAGCTTGATTCGTGTTCAAAACTTTTGTTCCCAAAGCAGACTTTCTTTCTTTTTAACATCCAGATAGAATCTCAACTGTTTAGCCATTCACATTTCAGAAACAATTATGCCCAGGCTTGGTGGATTTAATTGGCACTTTTACATTAGCAGCCGAAGTGCTTGTAATGTTCGGAGGTAAATCCCTTGTCTTCTGTTGTCAACATGTTATCCTGGAAGATAACACGTAGTAACGAATGGCCTGACTGGTTAATGCCAGGTTTGTGAGAGGTAAACACGGTGTGCTGGAGAAACTCCGCAGATTTAGCAGCATTTGTGAGACAGAGAAACAGAATTGACGTTTTGAGTCAGGATGATATCACTCGAACTGGAGAAGAGTTGTGAAGAAGAGTGATTGGATTTACACCATTAACTCTGTTTCTCTCTCCACCGATGCTGCCAGGCTTGCGAAGTTACTCACCCCACAGCCGATGCTGACAACGCTCCGCCCACTGCCTCCACAGCCAGCAGCTCCAGAGGAGACAGCAACACTGAGCCCTGCCGCGTCTTCACCATCCCCCCCCAGACCTCCCCCTTACTGAGGACGAACGGTCAGTCCTCAGTAAAGGGCTCACCTTTGTCCCCCTCCACCCACATATCAACGAATACCGCTCACGCTTGGATATTGAGCAGTTTTTCCGCCGCCTCCACCTCCACGCTTACTTCTCCAACCGTGAATCTAACCCGCCCTCTACTGACCCCTCCTCCCGCCTCCAACACAAGCCGTCCTCCTGGACACCACACCAAGGCCTCCTACCCTCCCTCGACCTCTTCATCTCCAACTGCCGTCGAGACATCAATCGCCTCAACCTCTCTACCCCTCTCAAACACTCCAACCTCTCCACCGCAGAACGTGCAGCCCTCCGCTCCCTCCACTCCAATCCCAACCTCACCATAAAACCCGCGGACAAGGGAGGGGCAGTTGTAGTATGGCGCACTGACCTCTACATTGCTGAGGCCAGGTGCCAACACTCTGACACCTCCTCCTACTGCCCCCTGGATCATGACCCCACCCCCAAGCACCAAACCATCATCTCCCAAACCATCCACAACCTCATCACCTCAGGTGACCTCCCACCCACCGCCTCCAACCTCATCGTTCCCCAACCCCGCACCGCCCGCTTCTATCTCCTCCCCAAAATCCACAAACCTGAATGCCCTGGTCGACCCATTGTCTCCGCCTGCTCCTGCCCCACCGAACTCATCTCCACCTACCTAGACTCCATTTTCACCCCCTTGGTCCAGGAACTCCCTACCTACGTCCGTGACACCACCCACGCCCTCCACCTCCTCCAGAACTTCCAATTCCCTGGTCCCCAACACCTCATTTTTACTATGGACGTCCAGTCCCTATATACCTGTATTCCCCATGCTGATGGCCTAAAGGCCCTCCGCTTCTTCCTGTCCCGCAGAACTGACCAATCCCCCTCCACCGACACCCTCATCCGCTTAGCCGAACTCGTCCTCACCCTCAACAACTTCTCTTTCAATTCCTCCCACTTCCTACAGACAAAGGGGGTGGCTATGGGTACCCGCATGGGCCCAAGCTATGCCTGCCTCTTTGTAGGTTACGTGGAACAATCCCTCTTCCGTACCTACAGTGGCCCTAAACCCCACCTCTTCCTCCGTTACATTGATGACTGCATTGGCGCCGCCTCGTGCTCCCACGAGGAGCTCGAACAGTTCATCCACTTCACCAACACCTTCCACCCCAACCTGAAGTTCACCTGGACCATCTCCAACACTTCTCTCTCCTTCCTGGACCTCTCTGTCTCCATCTTGGGTAACCACCTAGAAACCGATGTCCATTTCAAGCCCACTGACTCCCACAGCTACCTGGAATACACCTCCTCCCACCCACCTTCCTGTAAAAATGCCATCCCCTATTCCCAATTCCTTCGCCTCCGCCGCATCTGCTCCCAGGATGAGACATTCCACTCCCGCACATCTCAGATGTCCTCATTCTTCAAGGACCGCAACATCCCCCCCACAGTGGTCGAGAACGCCCTCGACCGTGTCTCCCGCATTTCCCGTGACTCATCCCTCACGCCCCGTCCCCGCAATAATAACCAAAAAAGAATCCCCCTCGTCCTCACATACCACCCCACCAACCCCCGGATCCAACGCATCATCCTCCAACACTTCCGCCATCTGCAATCCGACCCCACCACCAAAGACATTTTTCTCTCCCCACCCTTATCTGCCTTCCGGAGGGACCACTCCCTCCGCGACTCCCTTGTCCGCTCCACACTCCCCTCCAGCCCCACCACACCCGGCACTTTTCCCTGCAACCGCAGGAAGTGCGACACCTGCCCCCACACCTCCTCCCTCACCCCAATCCCAGGCCCCAAGAAGACTTTCCACATCAGGCAGATGTTCACCTGCACATCTGCCAATGTGGTATACTGCATCCACTGTACCCGTTGTGGCTTCCTCTACATCGGGGAAACCAAGCGGAGGCTTGGGGACCGCTTTGCAGAGCACCTGCGCTCAGTTCGCAACAAACAACTGCACCTCCCAGTCGCGAACCATTTCAACTCCCCCTCCCATTCCTCAGACGACATGTCCATCCTGGGCCTCCTGCAATGCCACAATGATGCCACCCGAAGGCTGCAGGAACAGCAAATCATATTCAGCCTGGGAACCCTGCAGCCCAATGGCATCAATGTGGATTTCACAAGCTTCAAAATCTCCCCTCCCCGAACCGCATCCCAAAACCAGCCCAGCTCATCTCCACCTCCCTAACCTGTTTTTCCTCTCACCTCAAGCCACACCCCCATCTCCTATCTACTAACATCATCCCGCCCCCTTGACCTGTCTGTCCTCCCTGGACTGACCTATCTCCTCCCTACCCCCCTACCTACACTCACCTTTACTGGCTCCATCCCCGCCTCTTCGACTTGTCTGCCTCCTCTCCACCTATCCTCTCCTCTATCCATCCTCTGTCCGCCTCCCCCTCTCTCCCTATTTATTTCAGCACCCTCTTCCCCTCCCCCATTTCTGATGAAGGGTCTAGGCCCGAAACTGCAAGTTTTCCTGTTCCTATGATGCTGCTTGGCCTGCTGTGTTCATCCAGCTCCACACCTTGTTATCTCGGATTCGCCAGCATCTGCAGTACCTTTTAACTCTCGTACTCTGTTTGTTTCAGTTTTCCAGGAACTTCAGGATTTTCCTTTTATTTCAGTCTGTAAAAGACAAGAGTTCCATCCCAATTTGATGTCAGGATTTGCGCTTGTGAAGTTTTCAGACTCCTGTGTCCTTACTGCAGCCTCAGTGTTTGTGAGCCTCGAAACCTGTACAAGGAATGTCAGAAACAAACTGCTATTGTGACTCTGATCAGGACCCTCATGGGTTAATATCTTCAACCTATCTGTCAGTCAAAATTCAGTGCTGACTAAAAAACAGCTTGAGCAATATTAAAGCTGGGTGGTGAATTTAAAAACATTTAACTTTACTTGTTTTTCCAAGAAGTGAAGCCAAATATTCTCAAATGACCATAGGGGGAATATAACTGCATTTTAATCTGTTTTTATTTCCCCAGAAATGTTTTGGTTATTACTTCTTTTAAAATTGTCTGAATTTAGATTAAATTCCAATGGTTTCAAAATATCTTAGTGCTTTGTAAGAAATGTTCTCACCCAGAAAATAATCTTGTTGATACAACCATGATAATTGAACAATCCAAATCAATTCAAATATCTTTGATTCCAATTCACATCATTGACCATTGAAAATTCAGGACCGTCACGATGCAGTGTGGGCCCTATCATTATTAGACTCCGATATCCCTTAATATGAAACTAAAATTCCTGCCTTAACAACTTAACAAGAAAATAATTTAAATGTTTCCGATATGATTATAACCTATACTTATCAGCTCAACCCCATACTGAAAAGAAGAAAAGATCAGTTACAGTTGGTTGGAAGTAGAAACTTGAGTATTTCTGCTAAAGAGACATTTTTTTGAAGGACTTCCTTCTGAACCCATCAGGACATTTCATAAGAATGCCACTTCAAAGGGAAAAACTACAGTTAGACTGCATGAGAGGAGGGTGCTGATTGGCTGGCAAGTGGACTTGGATTAGTAGGGGCATTACATAGAGAGTGTACTAATTAATGATGATTGATAGTTAACTGCCAAACTTTGTTTAAATTTTAAACCATACAGATTGAATCTGATTGGTCAGGACATTGCCAGGAAACAACTCAGCAAATGTCTGTCACCTATTTTATTGAGTCGAAACAGGTGCAGTAAATGTATATTTTCTTTCTGTCTGGAAAGAACAGGGTCTTGTGTGTTTATCTATGTAGTTTGTAAGCGATCTATGTAAGTGTGCTGTCCCGCTGGCCTGATGAATAATAATGTTATATTGGTTCTTAGCGTAATTCTTTGTGTATTCAGAATTATTCAGCCAATGTTGTCTCGGCTGAATGGATGATATCTAACAACGTAGCCTCTCAGCTGTCCATGAGATTGTTTACTGACTGCATTGAACGAGTCCATACCTAGCAAAATTAAGAACATATCTGCAATATGAACATTACTACCCAATCAGAATCCACTTACCTATCAGTCAGCACCCTTTTCCTGTGTAGTATAAGTTGATAACAAGGTGTGGAGCTGGATGAACACAGCAGGCCAAGCAGCATCAGAGGAGCAGGAAAGCATTTTCTGAAGAAGGGTCTAGGCCCGAAACGTCAAGTTTTCCTGCTCCTCTGATGCTGCTTGGCCTGCTGTGTTCATCCAGCTCCACACATCGTTATCTCAGATTCTCCAGCATCTGCAGTTCCTACTATCTCTGAAACTAGTATAAATTGATGTTCCCTTTGGGATTTGGTATTCTTGCAATTCAGTCCTGATGAGTGAACGTTGAGAAGATTTGAAAGCAACTCTCTGCTTCCAGCTGTATTTGAGTTTCATGGCACCAAGTGACTATTTATTTCTTGTATCTAATGTTTGCAATTTGCAAGGAAGATGGTTGTGGACCGGGAGCCATATGAGCTCCTGGGTTGGGGCTGTTGACACGATCCAGACAGGGAGCCCTGGTTGACATAAAAGAATGAATGTCAGTGATATTGGGACCCTGGAGGTCTGACTCGGTGAATGGCAGTGCTATTTTCAAATGGTGTGCATTTGTGAATGAAGGGTGATTGGTGATTGGACACTGGCTTCTGAAGAGTTATTTCAGAGCCCCACCCTGATCCCTCCCTTACCAGCACCATCCCACCACCAGCTCCCACCCCCACCACCCCCACCCAGCACCCCATCCCCACATGGACAGTCAGAGCAAATTGCATTGTCAGAGGCTGTGGATCATCTGATCAAAGTGTGTCCTGGTGTGATCCCATAGTCCAGCAGCACAGACTGCTCACACTGGGTATCCTTACACCTCCATATGGACTGCAGTGGTTCACAATGGCAGCTCACCACCAAATTCCACAGGATAGTTTTCAAACTTCATTCAGCAGATGTGGGTGACACTGGCTGGGCCCAGCATTTCTTGCCCGTCCCTAGTTGCCCTTGAGAAGGTGGGGGTGAGCTGCCTTCTTGAACTGCTGCAGTCCATGTGCTGTAGATAGTGCCACAATGCCCTGAGGGAGGGAATTCCAGGGTTTTGTCCCGGCGACAGTGAAGGAACAGTAATATATTTCCAAGTCTGGATGGTGAGATGCTCGGAGGGGAACTTGCAGGGGGTGGTGTTCCCATTTATCTGCTGCCCTTTTCCTTCTAGATCGAACAAGCACTTGGGGAACTGTAATGATCCTCCAGTCCTGCTCCTCGCAGGGTAGTCACAAAAGTTAATGATTTATTTAAAGTACACAGGCTCATTGTGGGCTGAAGGGCCCACTCCTATGCTGTTCTTGTTTCCCAATTTACCTGCCTGATGGACCCAGGGTAACACCAAGCCCTGATCAGGTTCTTGGATGTGGAGGTGCTGGTGTTGGACTGGGGTGCACAAGGTCAGAAATCACGTGACACCAGCTTATAGTCCAACAGTGGGGCTGGATGAACACAGCAGGTCAAGCAGCATCATAGGAGCAGGAAAACTTGACGTTTCGGGCCTCGACCCTTCACCAGAAATGGGGGAGGGGAAGAGGGTTCTGAAATAAATAGAGAGAGAGGGGGAAGCGGATAACCCTGCAGCCCAATGGCATCAATGTGGATTTCACAAGCTTCAAAATCTCCCCTCCCCCAACCACATCCCAAAACCAGCCCAGCTCATCTCCACCTCCCTAACCTGTTTTTCCTCTCACCTATCCCCTCCTCCCACCTCAAGCCACACGCCCATCTCCTATCTACTAACATCATCCCGCCCCCTTGACCTGTCCGTCCTCCCTGGACTGACCTATCTCCTCCCTACCTCCCTACCTACACTCACCTTTACTGGCTCCATCCCCGCCTCTTCGACTTGTCTGCCTCCTCTCCACCTATCCTCTCCTCTATCCATCCTCTATCCGCCTCCCCCTCTCTCCCTATTTATTTCAGAACCCTCTTCCCCTCCCCCATTTCTGATGAAGGGTTTAGGCCCGAAACGTCAAGTTTTCCTGCTCTGATGATGCTGCTTGGCCTGCTGTGTTCATCCAGCCCCACGCCTTGTTATCACGGATACTCCAGCATCTGCAGTACCTTTTATCTCCTATAGTCCAACAGGTTTGTTTGAAAACACAAGCTTTCGGAGCCTTACTCCTTCTTCAGATGTTAGTGAGAGAGGTAGTACCTGACACAGAATTGAAAAATAAAAGATCAAAGGGTCACATAATTGGAGACGCTGGATACTGCAAAGACTATGGGCCCTGACAACATTTCGGCAATAGTAGTGAAGACTTGTGCTCCAGAGCTTGCCGCTCCCCCAGCCAAGCTGTTCCAGTACAGTTATAACACTGGTGTCTACCCGACAATATGGAAAATTGCCCAGGTATGTCCTGTACACAAAAAGCAGGACAAATCCAACCCAGCCAATTACCGCCCCATCAGTCTCCTCTCGATCATCAGTAAAGTGATGGAAGGTGTCAGTAACAGTGCTATCAAGCAGCACCTGCTCAGCAATAACCTGCTCAGTGACGCCCAGTTTGAGTTCTGCCAGGACCACTCAGCTCCTGACCTCATTACAGCCTTGGTTCAAACATGGACAAAAGAGCTAAATGCCAGAGGTGAGGTGAGAGTGACAGCCCTTGACATCAAGGCTGCATTCGACTGACTGTGGCATCAAGGAGCCTGAGCAAAACTGGAATCAATGGGTATCGGGGCAAACGCTCCGGTGGCTGGAGTCATACCTGGCCCATAGGAAGATGGTCGTGGTTGTGGGAGGTCGATCATCTCAGCTCCAGGACATCTCTGCAGGAGTTCCTCAGGGGAATGTCCTGGGCCCAACCACCTTCAGCTGCTTCATCAATGACCTTCCCTCCATCATAAAGTCAGAAGTGGGGATGTTCGCCGATGATTACACAATGTTCAGCACCATTCGTGACTCCTCAGATACTCAGATAGAACAAGATCTGGACAATATCCAGGTTTGGGCTGACAAGTGGTAAGTGACATTCACGCCACACAAATGCCAGGCTATGACCATCACCAATAAGAGACAGTCTAACCACCGCCGCTTGACATTCAATGATGTTCCCATCACTGAATCCCCCACTATCAACATCCTGGGAGTTATCATTGACTAGAAACTTAACTGGACTCACTACATACACAGAGTCGCTATAAGAGCAGGTCAGAAGCTAGAAATTCATAAGTCTGAAGTGCAAAGAGACTTGTGATTCCTAGTCCAGCTTTCTCTTAAGGTAAACTAGCAGATTGAGTTGGTAGTTAGGAAGGCAAATAAATGTTGGGATTTATTTTGAGAGGACTAGAATATAAAAGCAAGGTTGTACTTTTGAGACTTTATGAAGCTGTGGTCAGACCACATTTACAGTATTATGAGCAATGTTATCCTCATATCTCAGGAAGGATGTACTGGCTCTGGAGAGGGTCCAGAGGACGTTCACGAGCGTGATCCCAGGAATGAAAGGCTGAACATATGAGGAACATTTGAGGACTCTGGGTGTGTACTCATTGGAGTTTAGAAGGATGAGGGGGCAATCTAATTGAAACTTACAGAATACTGAAAGGCCTGGACAGAGTGGATGTTGGAAAGATGTTTCCATTAGCAGGAGAGGCTAGGACTCGAGGGCACAGCCTTAGACTAAAGGGAAGAATGGTGATAAGGAGAAACTTCTTCAGCCAGACAGTGGTGAATCTATGGAATTCACTGCCACAGAAGGCTGTGCAGGCCAGGTCATTGAGTACATTTAAGACTGAGATAGATAGGTTCTTGATTATCTAGGGGATCAAGGGTTATGGGCAGAAAGCAGGAGAAAGGGGTTGAGGAACTTATCAGCCATGATTGAAATGTGGAGCAGACTCGGTGGGCCAAATGGCCTAATTTCTGCTCCTGTGTCTTGTTTACTTATGGTCTAAATACAGTGATGGGTAATTCACCTCCTAACTCCCCAAAGCCTGTCCACCATCTACAAGGCACAAGTCAGGAGTGTGATGGAATACTCCCCACTTGCCTGGATGGGGGCAGCTCCAACAACAGTCAAGAAGCTCAACACCATCCAGGACAAAGCAGCCGCTTGATTGGCACCACATCCACAAGCATCCACTCCCTCCACCACCGATGCTCAGTAGCGGCAGTGTGTACTTTCTACAAGCTGCCCTTCAGAAATTCACCAAAGATACTCAGACAGCACCTTCCAAACCCACAACTACTTCAAACTAGAAGGACAAGGGCAGCAGATACATAGGAGCACCACCCCTTGAAAGCTCCCTCCGAGCCACTCACCATCCTGACTCGGAAATATATCACCGTTCCTTCACTGCTGCTGTGTCCAAATCCAGGAATTCCCTCCCTAATAGCATTGTGGGTCAACCAACAGCACATGGACCGCTGTGGATTAAGAAGGCAGCTCACTACAACCTTTTCAATGGGGCAACTAGGAACAGGCAATAAATGCTGGGCCCAGCCAGCAATGCCCACATCCCACAAATGAGTTAAAAAAAGTCTGAATTTAAATTGAATTGTTTGCATACAATCCCTCTGTCTCTATATTGTGCCAAAATTCTTTATTGTGAATATCAAGGAGAGAGTTGCAGTCATAAACAGCAGCTTTCTCTGTTTCAGTAGAAACAGTCAGATCATATTTGCCCGCTAACCATATGTCAAAACCAGATTATCACCAGTTTTGTCCAAAGTTATGCCTTGATCTGACTCCATGTGAATGGTGCAATAAAGATTTAATAATCCTGTGTTGGAGAGAGTTCAGAGAATGGAATACCTGGAATTGGGCAGGTTGTTTGTCTTATGAGGAAAGGTTGGACAGACTGGGCTTGTATCCACTTCAGGTTAGAAGAGTAAGAGGCAACTGGTGAAGTGTCTCAAATCCTGAGGGAACTTGACTGAGTGGCTGTTGGAAGGATTTGTGAGAGAAACCTGAACGAGGGGTCACTGTTTAAAAGCAAGGCAGGGGTGAAATTATTTCTGTCAGAGGGCAGTGA
This sequence comes from Ginglymostoma cirratum, assembly GCA_024137785.1. Lineage (NCBI taxonomy): Eukaryota > Metazoa > Chordata > Chondrichthyes > Orectolobiformes > Ginglymostomatidae > Ginglymostoma > Ginglymostoma cirratum. Next base: position 102,529 of record JAHRHZ010000019.1, read on the forward strand.
GTTTTTGGTAGCCTTGCTGAAAAGGTGCCAGAAGTAGATCCCTTCTTTATCTTTAAGGCAGCTAGTGATAGATGCTTCTTAAACAATGAGGTGAGAGGTTCTCAGGGGGAGGTGGGAATGTACAGTTGAGGTAGCTGTCAGATCAAATCCTATTAAATGGCAGAGCAAGTTCAAGGGGCTGAATGGCCTGCTCTTGCTTCTAATTGATATCTTTCTTTGTTGGTTTATTCTGTCACTCTGACTTGCAAGTGTGTTTAGGCCAGGATTCCCAGAAGTATGGTACAATTAAATGCACAATGTTTTGTACCAATATATTAGACAGCCATTCAGTGTATTGTCTGCAGAAGATGGGAAACATTTTGCAAGGTCTACCCCAGGTCACTATTTACCTTGGTGATGTCCTAATAACAGGGAAAACTAATAAGGAATATTTAGAGAACTTGGATATAGTCCTCAGACACTTTTCTGAGGGAGGTGCCTAAGAAGGGAGAATATGTATGTTCCAGGCCCCTCCCGAAGTGGCCTACTTGGGCTACAGGGTCGAAAGACTGGGTTACACATATGGGTAGAAAAAGCAAGGGTGATCAAAGGTGCCTTGACTCCCACATTTGTCCAGGAGTTTAGTTTATTTCCCGGACTGGTGAATTATTACAGAAAGTTTATACTCAACCTGGCAGCCATCCTGGCACCGTTAGATCAACTCCTAAAAAAAAGTCAAGGCTTGGAAATGGTCCCATAGACAAGCCCCAGCTTTCGATGAAGTAAAGAAACAGCTATCATTCTTTGATTTGTTGGCACACTATGACCCCAAGTGAGATCTGGTATTGACATGCAATTCCTCCCTCTCGGGCATTGGGGTGGTTTTAGCCAATCAGTGGCCTAATGGAGAGGAGCAGCCTGGACTTTATCTAATGCAGAGTTTAAATAGACCCGGACAGAAAAATTCTGAGTCAGGAAGTTCCACCAATACCTTTCTGGATGAAAATTTGTGACAATCACAGACCACAAACCCCCACTGGGTCTGACTATGCCACCCATAGCTTTGGGCCATATTCAGTTGTGGGCTCTAAAGTGGAATTGTGCAACAAGGAAAAATTTTGGAAACACAAAACCAGTCAATATTTGAACCTTTCCTGCATTTGGAATGTCTAGCACAGAATGAGGTGCTCACAGTCAAACAACATGAGCTGTCTGTATTCATTGTCAAACCATCAGCTAACACTGCTGTACCCTGTTGTCATTTCTTCACCTCGATACAAGCCCCAATTTACAATATTTCACCTCAAATTCCAACTGATTGGGACAGATATCAGGTAGCAGCAGTTGGGGGCAGGTTGTAAGTGACTGATTCCATCTTCTCCATCTCTTCTCATTTCAGCATGTCCCGCACCCACTTGACCCCACGGCCACCTTGTGCCACCTCAATTAGTTGAGTGGTGATGGGCTGTTCTCTCTGTTCTCAGTTCACCAGGCCGCTCTGGCCCACTCACAAACTCCTTCCTGGGTGGCTTCCTGTCTCACCGTTTTCCTTTTCCACTGTTTTCTGGACCCAGTCTGGGACCAACCAGTCGCTGTGGTCAGAGTGTATGGTAGGTTGTTTCAGATCCAGCTTCTCCAAAGAGAATAAATCAGGGCATGTAAAAATGCAGAATGTTAATCATGGATGGCTTTAATCTGGGAAATTCAAACTGGCAGAGGTAGCTGTGTTGAAGAATCCATAGAATCTCTTGGGGACAGTTTTTTTTTGGGACTATATGCTATGGATCCAACCAAGGATCAGGCAATTTTGGATCTGGTGATGTCTAATGCAGCAGGTTTAATAAATGACATCAGAATAAAAGATCCCTCAGAAACAGTGACCATAAATTGGTACAATTTAGCTTTCAGCTTGAGAGGGAGAAACATGGGTTAGAAACAGCTGTGCTAATTGTCAATAAGGACAATTACAAATGAGGGGAGAGAGGGATCTATAGTGGACTTGGAAAGGAGTTTAGCAGCAAAGATAGTTGTGGAACAATGGCAGACTTTCAAGAAAATAGTTCATGGCTTACAGCAAAGATATATGTCCCTGAGGAAGCAGGTTTCTAAGAAGGAAATAAACAGCTCTGTTTAACCAGCGAAGGTAAGGGCAGTATCAAATTGAAGTTTAAAAAAAACATAAAATGTGGCAAAGATTAATTTGTGTTAATTTGGTGAATTGGGAATGTCTTAAAAACCAAAAGCAGTGAAATAATTCCAAAGACGCTGTTATCCCATCACCAAGTTCCCCCGTTATTTGCACATGCATAGGACATGACACTGACCCAGTTTCCTTAGAGCCAGCTCCTAGAGTGAACAGAACCCCCGACACTCCTACTGGTTGTGGGATTGCTTAGCTCTGTCTATCACTTGCTGCTTTCGCTGTTTGGTGTGCAGGTAGTCCTGTTTGGTGGCTTTACCAGGTTGATGCCTCATCTTCAGGTATGCCTGGTGCTGCTCCTGGCATGCCCTCCTGGACTCTCCATTGAGCCAGGGTTGATCCCCTGGCTTGATGGTAATGATGAGTGAGGGAATATGCCGGGCCATGAGGTTACAGATTGTGCTGGACTACAATTCTACTGTTGTTGATGGCCCACAGCGCCTCATGGATGCCCAGTCTTGAGTTGATAGATCTGTGCGAAGTCTGTCCCATTTAGCACAGTGATAGTGCCACACAACACAATGGAGGTTGTTCTCAATGTGAAGGCAGGACTTCATCTCCACAAGGACTGTGCGATGGTCACTTTTACCGATACTGTCATGGACAGATGCAACTGGAGCTGGCAGGTTGGTAAGGATGAGGTCAAGTATGTTTTTCCCTCTTGTTGGTTCCCTCACCACCCGCCACAGACCCAGTCTAGCCGCTGTGTCCTTTGGGACCCGACCAGCTCCATCAGTAGTACTGCTGCTGCGTCACTCTTGGAGGTGGACACTGAAATCCCCCACCCAGAGTACATTTAGTACCCTTGCCATCCTCAGTGCTTCCTCTAAGTGTTGTTCAACATGGATGAGTACTGACTCGTCAGCTGAGGGAGGACGGAATGTGGTAATCAGCAGGAGGTTTCCTTGCCCATGTTTAACCTGGAGCGATGAGACTTTGTGGGGTCCAGAATCAATTTTGAGGACTCCCAGAGCAACACCCTCCCAACTATATCCCACTGTGGCACCCCCT
>JAHRHZ010000019.1:106118-129113 GCA_024137785.1 Ginglymostoma cirratum
GATCAGAGATGGTGTGGATCACAAGATCGAAGATATGGCATCAGAGAATCCGGAGACTGAAATAGTAAACTTGAGAAAGCACCTGGCAGATGTGAACAAGCAATTAATAGCAGTGAAAAATGAGAAAGACAAGACCAGAGATGAACTTCATCATTCCCAAGCTCAATTATTGCACACGACAGAAACGCAGGAGAGAGCTAATGTGAAGAAAGCAGAGAAAGAAACTGTTCGTAATATAGGCTATGGTCTGCTCATCGTCCCCTTCATCGGTAAGTTCACGGATCATTCCGTACAAATCTTTCCCTTTCGCTAGCTCCCTCAAGTTCATGTGACGAGTCCCACTGTGTGGGTAGTGATCTCGCTCCTCATTCTCTGACACAATCTCTTTGGAAGCTTTTGTGAGGAACAATCTAGAGTCAGCGAACTCACAAACTCCTGTCAGTCTCAAATTGTGAGGGTTCCGACTCCTATTACTATTCAGGTAAGTGCGGAGAGTCGTTCAGAGGGAAAAGTGAACATGCAGTGAGGGAGAAATAATAATGGGTGGGTTGATTGATTCTATTGTCACGTGTACCGAAATACAGTGAAAAGCTTTGTTTATGAGCAGTACAGGCAGATCACAGCAAGCGATGTACATACAGACCAAAAAGACTTACAGCCATACAGAGTTACATTGCAGGTTACATTATTTTAGGTAGAGCCCATTCAACGTCTGATAACAGCCAGAAACCAGCTGTTCCTGAAGCTGCTCGTGTGTGTGTTCAGGCTTCTGTATCTTCTGCCTGACGGAAGAGGTTGTAGGAGAGCGTTACCAGGGTGCGATGGGTCTTTGATGATGTTGGCCACATTTCCACAGCAGTGAGCCTAAATAGACCCATGGATGGAATGTTGGCTTCCGTGATGGCCTGGGCTGTGCACACCACCTTCTGTAGTTTCTTACAGTCCTGGGCAGAGCAGTTGCCATACCAGGGCATTATCACCCGAACAATATGCTTTCAATGGTGCATCTGTGGAAGATGGTGAGTGACCTTATGTACGTGCCAAATTTCCTGAGCTGCCTGAGGAAGAAGAGGCGTTGTTGTGCCTTCCTGACTGCTGCATTTACATGGGAAGTCTAGGACAGGCCATCAGTTATCGTCACTCCGAGGAACTTGATGCTGTTCAATTTCTCAACCTCAGTTCCGTTGATGTAAATGGGGGCATGTTCACCTCCTTTCTTTCTGAAGTCAATGATCAGTTCTTTAGTTTTGCTGACGTTGAGAGACAGATTGTTTTCATGGCACCATGTCATCAAGTCCTCTATCTCCTTCTGTATTTTGACCCATTGTCAGACATCCGTCTCACTATGGTGGCGTCATCAGTGAACTTGTAGATGGCATTCATTGGGAATTTGGCAACACAATCGTGAGTGTACAGGGAGTACAGTAGGAGGTTGAGAATGTATCCTTGGGGGGCTCCAGTGTTGAGTGTTATTGTGGAGGAGGTGTAGTTACCTATCCTCACTGATTGCTGCCAATGGAACAGAAAGCTGAGGATCCTGTTGCTAAGAGTGGAGCTGAGACCAAGATCACACAATTTTGAGATCAGTCAGGAGGGATGTGTTGAAGGCGGAGCTGTAGTCAATGAGCAGGAGTCTGACGTTGTCCAATATTCCAGGGATGATTGCAGGGCTTGGTTTATGGCATCCTCTGTGGATGCCATATGTGGACCTGTATGTCGGTAGGCAAGCTGTAGGGGATCGAGGCAAGCTGGGAGACTGGAATTGATGTGGGCCATGACCAGCCTTTTGAAGCATTTCATGATTGTTTTCTTGGGTACGGGGATGATGGTGGTCTTTTTGGAGCAGGTGGAGACTTCAGCTTGTAGGAGGGAGGGGTAGAAGATGTCAGTGAATACCTCTGCCAGTTGGGCTGCACAGGACCTGAGTGCTCAGTCGGAGACATTGTCTGGGGCTGTCGTTTTCCTTGGGTTGCCTCTCAGGAAGACTGATTTGACTTCTGGAGCAGTGACAGAGGGAACAGGTCTGTCTGGGAAGGCGCTGCCATGCCAATGGTATTCTGCTCAAACCAAGCAGAGAAAGCATTGAGCATGTCAGGGAGGGATGTGTCATTGTCAGCTATCTTACACGATTTCATTTTATATCCCATAATGTCATTTAGGCCTTGCCATAGACGGCGGGATTCTGTTTGGTAGGTCTGGGTCTCTAACTTCGTCCGGTACGGCCCCTTAGCCTCCCTGATGGCTTTGTAGAGGTCATATCTGGATTTTCTCTATTGGCCCAGGCCATTTGACTTGAAAGCTACATATCTGGTTTCAGTAGGGAGTGGATTTCCTGGTTCATCCAAGTTTACAGTTGGGGAGCACCTGGATAGACTTCTTTGGTACACAGTCCGCCATGCGTTTGCGAATGAAGTCCGTGACGGTGGTAGCAGACTCGTCCATGGGGAGTTACTCGGGGATAGCGTGTGAACAGGTCACGGAGGAAGTGAGAGTGACCAGTTAATTAAGGTATGAGAGTGACCAATCACTGATGGAGTGAGAGTGACAGGTCACTGTTGGAGTGACAGTTATTGATCACTGAGGGAATGGGAATGACTGGTCACTGAAGGAGTGAGAATGAGAATGGTTAATGAGGGAGTCAGAGTGAGTTGGGAACTAAGGTTGATATTTTGTGTGGACCTGGAGGTTACTTGTTTTGAATGTCTCTGATGTTCTTTTGGCTGATTCCATCCTCAGGTCTTTTTTTATTTAATCAGTTGTGGGATGTGGACGGCGCTGGTTTGGCCAACATTTAATGCCCGTCCCTAGTTGCCCCCTTGAGAAGGTGGGGGTGAGCTGCCTTCTTGAATGGCTGCAGTCCTCCTGCACTGCCATTGACCCACAATGCCATTATGGAGGAAATTCCAGGATTTTGACCCAGTGACAGTGAAGGAGCAGTGATATATTTCGAAGTCAGGATGGAGAGTGGTTTGGAGGGAAACTTGCAAGGGGTGGTGTTCCCATGTATCTGCTGCCCTTGTCCTTCTTGGTGGAAGTGGCCAGGGGTTTGGAAGCTGCTGTCTGAGGGTCTTTGGTGAATTTCTGCAGTGCATCTTGTAGATAGTACACATTGCTGCTACTGAGCGTCGGTGGTGGAGGGAGTGGATGTTTGTGGGTGTGGTGCCAATCAAGCAGCTGCTTTGTCCTGGATGGTGTCAAACCTTCTTGAGTGTTGTTGGAGCTGCCCCCATCCAGGCAAGTGGGGAGTATTCCATCACACTCCTGACTTGTGCCTTGTAGATGGTGGACAGGTTTTGGGGAGTCAGCACGTGAGTTACGCACCGCAGTATTCCCAGCTTCCGACCTGCTCTTGTAGCCGCTGTGTTTATGTGGTGAGTCCAGCTGAGTTACTGGTCCATCATAACTCCCAGGATGTTGATAGTGGGGGATTCAGTGATGATAACACCATTGAATGTCAAGGGGCGGTGGTTAGATTGTCTCTTAGTGGTGATGGTCATAGCCTGGCATTTGTGTGGCGCAAATGTCGCTTGCCACTTGTCAGCCCAAGCCTGGATATTGTCCAGATCTTGTTGCATTTGAACATGGACTGCTTTCAGTATCTGAGGAGTCATGAATGTGTAATCATCAGCCAAATTCCCCACTTCTGTCCTTATGATGGAGGGAAGGTCATTGATGAAGCAGCTGAAGATGGTTGGGCCGAGGACACTACCCTGAGGAACTCCTGCAGAGATGTCCTGGAGCTGAGTTGACTGACCTCCAACAACCACAGACATCTCCCTATGTGTCAGGCATGACTCCAACCATCGGAGAGTTTGCCCCGATACCCATTGATTCCAGTTTTGCCAGGGCTCCTCGATGCCACAGTCAGTCGAATGCAGCCTTTTGTCAAGGGCTGTCACTCTCACCTCACCTCTGGAATTCAGCTCTTTTGTCCATGTTTGAACCAAGGCTGTAATAAGGTCAGAAGCTGAGTGGCCCTGGCAGAACCCAAACGGGGCATCACTGAGCAGGTTATTGCTGAGCAGGTGCTGCTTGATAGCACTGTTACTGACACCTTCCATCACTTTACTGATGATCGAGAGGAGACTGATGGGGCGGTAATTGGCCGGGTTGGATTTGTCCTGCTTTTTGTGTACAGGACATACCTGGGCAATTTTCCACATTGTTGAGTAGATGCCAGTGTTGTAACTGTACTGGAACAGCCTGGGTAGGAGAGCGGCAAGTTCTGGAGCACAAGTCTTCAGTACTATTGCTGGAATGTTGTCAGGGCCCGTAGCCTTTTTAGTGTCCAGGGCCTGCAACCATTTCTTGATATCACGTGGAGTGAATTGAATTGGCTGAAGACTGGTATCTGTGATGCTGGGGACCACTGGAGGAGGCTGAGATGGATCATCCACTCGGCACTTCTGGCTAAAGATTGCTGCGAAAGCTTCAGCCTTATCTTTTGCATTGATGTGCTGGGCTCTTCCATCATTGAGGATGGGGATATTTGTGGAGCCTCCTCCTCCAGTGAGTTGTTTAATTGTCCACCACCATTCCCGACTGGATGGGGCAGGACTGCAGAGCTTAGATCTGATCTATTGGTTGTGGGATCGCTTCGCTCTGTCTATCACTTGCTGCTTGGTCTCTGGATCAGGTTGGTCACTGTCTGACTGCATTTGAGTCTGTGCAGCTGAATTAAAAATGTCCTCAGAGATACTTCACATTGAACATGAGGCAACACCAATTGGAAATAAACTCAGCTTCTGAGAACAAGAACTTGATAAACAGAATGTAGAATTATGCAGTAAAGGGTAGGGCCCTTGGTCATGTCATCGAACAGAGAGACCTAGCGATTCAGGTACATAATTCTTTGGAAGTTCCATCAGAGGTAGACAGGGTGGTTAAGAAGGTCTTTAGCATGCTTGCCTCCATTGCTTATACCATTGACTATAGAAGTTGTGACATCATGTTGAGGTTCTATAGGGCATTGGTGAGGTCTCTTTTGGAGAACTGTGTGCAGGTCTGGTCACCCTGTTATAGAAAGGATATTATTAAACTGGAGAGGGTTCAGAAAAGATTCACCTGGGTGCCAAGAATGGAGGGTTTGAGTTATAAGGATAGGCTGGGACTTTTTTTTTCTTAACCGTAGGAGCTTCAGCGCTGATATAGATAGATATTATAAAATCCTAAAGTGAACAATAAAGGTCTTTGCCTCAAGGTAGGGGAGTCTAAAACTAGAGGGCACAGGTTTAAGTCGAGAGAAAAAAGGTTGAAAAAAGGACCTGAGGGGCAACTTTTTCACATGAAGAGAGGCTCATGGGTGGAATGAATTGCCAGAACAAATGGTAGATATAAGTACAGTTACAATATTTAAAAGGGTACAACAGAAAAATGCGAAGTGATGCATTTTGGAGGATCAGCTTTAAGTGTGAATTATACTGTAAACGGCAGAACTCTTAGGAACATTAACATATAGATGGATCTGGGCATGCAGGTCCACAGTTCCCTAAAAGTGGCAACACAGGTGGTCAAAGTGATTAAGAAGTCATATGGCGTGCTTGCTTTCATCGGCCGGGGTATGGAGTACAAGAGTTGACAAACCATGTTGCAGCTATATAAAACCCGTGTTAGGCTGCATTTGGAGTATTGTGTGCAGTTTTGGTCACCGCATTATCAGAAGGATGTGGAAGCTTTGGAGAGAGTGCAGAAAAGGTTCACCAGGATGTTGCCTAGTCTTGAGGGCATTGGGTATGAGGAAAGTTAAAAAGACTAGGATTGTTTTCACTGGAAAGGCAGAGGCTGAAAGGAGACCTGATAAAGGACTACAAAATTATGAGAGGCATAGTTAGGGTGGATAGTCAGAGGCTTTTTCCCAGTGGGGAAATTTCAATTACAACGGGGCACAGGTTCAAGGTGAGAGGGCAAAAGTTTAAAGGAGATGTACGAGGAAAGTTTTTCATGCAGAGTGTGGCAGGAGCCTGGAATGCACTGCCAGAGGAGGTGGTGGAAGCAGGCATATTGGTGACATTTAAGAGACTTCTGGATGGTTACATGAATAGGGAGGGAATAGAGGGATACAGATCGAATAAGAACAGGTTTGTTTTTTAATTTAGTCAGGGCATGATGATTGGCACAGGCTTGGAGGGCCAAAGGGCCTGTTCCTGTGACGTACTTCTGTTTTGTTCCTTGTTTTTTTGACATTTGGATTGGTACATGACTAGGAAAGGTTTGGAGGGATATGGGCCAAAGGCAGGCAGGTGAGACTAGTTTAGTTTGGGAACATGGTAGGCATGGACTAGTTGGACCAAAGGGTCTATTTTCGTGCTGTATGACTCTGTAACTCTAAATGTGACAACATGAACGGCTGAAGGATGAATCATTAAACAGATTTCATGTGTGCTATGGGCCAGTTAGCTGGGTCTGGAGTCCTGAGGCCCCAGTGCAGAAACACAAGCCCCAATGCAGAAGAGCTTCAGATATGTCTGAGTGCAGAAATACAGGCCAGGAAAGTGGTAGAAACGCAATCTGTGTACACAGGCCTTAGAAAGAAACATAGGCTTAAATAACCTCACAGAGGCTGGTATCCCATCACCAAGTCACCCTTTATTTACACATGGCGAGTCCTTAACACTAATCCAGCTTCCTCAGAGCCAGATCTCAGAGTGCCAGACTGTCTAACACTCCTCACTTTATCTGTCAGAGATGAATGAACCAGATTAACAGTCACAGTCAGGGAACTTATGTTCTATGAGGTCTATCTGGCTGACCTTGTTACAATCGCTACATCTCTCTCCCAAGGAGTGTGAAAACATAGGCCGGTCCTATTCCTTACGGCACCTCCTGGGTTGTTTTAGCACTGGGTCAGCTTCGTCCAGCTCTGAGTTGGATACAGCCAGTATCTAACACAAAGGAGCTCACCTCTTATGCCCAGAGTGCCTCAGGAGAAATTCATTCTCTTCTTCTGGCACAAAGGTGTTGATGCAGTGAGATCCACCATGTCTATCTCAGATTCAGAGTCTCTTCAATGCTTGGAGAGAGAGAACCATGGGCTCTAAAAAGCCTTTCCAACTGTTCCAGCTGTTCCAAGGAGCCAGGCACAATTAGCACCCCTACCATCTTCGAGTTTGTAGCTTTCATATGGTCCACCTGCTTGTTCAGGGCCGTCTCACCTAGCCAGACTTTATACATCACAGGACCTGACCTTGGGTTGAGCAAGCCTCTTACCCATGCAGGGCCATTCATGTGGTTCCTACTCCAGAGTTTGTCCCCTGTACTAAACTGACACCCTCACTTGGCTGGTGGTCGACACTGGCATTGCTACTGCTATTTCACCCTCCTCCTTCCCCCACCACAATCCCCTCCCCCCACTCCCCCCATGTCTGGGAAGGCCAGGTTTAACCTGGTGCAGAGTCTTCCCCCCATTAGCAACTCTGCTGGAGCTATCCCTGTACTTGCATCAGGGGTGGTCCTATAATCAAATAGGACCTGGGACAGTTTGGTATCTAGTGAGGCTGTAGGCTGTTTCTTTAAGTTACCTTCAAAGTTTGGACTGCTTGTCCTGCCAGACCATTGGACGATAGATGGTATGGAGCTGTCCTTCTCTGTCGAATCCCATTCAACTTTAGGAAATACTCAAATTTCCTGCTGGCAAACAATGTCCTGTTATCGGTAACCAACACATCCGGGGGTCCATGCATTACAAAAGATGCTCACAGGTTTTCTATCGTTGTTCCCATGTTTGACAAATGAACTCCATTCGTGTTCAGCCACTTTGAGTTGGTCGTCTACAATGACTAAGAACATTGAGCCCATGAAAGAACCTGTGTAGTCAATGTGTAACCGAGTCCAGGGTTTACATGGTCATTCCCATGAATGTGGGGGAGCTGCTGGCAGTAATTTTAGTCCTTGTTGACACTCTGGGCACTGCCCCACCAATGCCGCTATGTCGGCATCAAATCCTGGCCACCAGACAGAACCTCTCACCAGCATATATAAGAGATAAAAGGTTCTGCAGATGCTGGAGAATCCGAGATAACAAGCATGGGGCTGGATGAACACAGCAGGTCAAGCAGCATCATAGGAGCAGGAAAACTTGACGTTTCGGGCCTAAACCCTTCATCAGAAATCACCAGCATGTTCCTTTTGGACATGCTTAGATGATCTTGGTGGAGTTCATTCAGTATCTCACGGTGACCTTTACTCGGCACCATCACTCTTGCTCCCCATAATAATATGCTGTCCTCTACTGTGATCTGGTCTCTCCGGGTCTAAAAAGGTTTCAATTCTGGTTGCGACACCCCTTTGGTTTCCCCCATCACCACCAGCTGTTTCAGTTTTGCAAGGACTGAAACTTTCTGTGTCCAAATTCTGATATTGTCAGCTGCGACTGGAAGTGTGTGCAGAAAATGTAAAACTCTTACAGACTCTTCCAGTAGCGGTACCACTGGTGGTGTATCTGCCAGCGGGAGGCAGCTCAATGCATCTGCATTTGCTACTTGTCCTCCCAGATGGTGTTCCAAATTGTATTAATATGCACTTAATATTACAGCCCACTGCTGAATCCGGCCTGAGCTATCAGCGGCACTGCCTTGTCATCTTTGAATAGACCTAGAAAGGGTTTGTGGTCCCTTTTTATTACAAATGTCCATCCGTAAAAGTACTAGTGGAACTTCCTGACTCCAACTGTGACCACCAAGCCTTCTTTTTCTATCTGGGCTGTACATTAGACAAAGTCCTGGGTGCAAACTTTATTGGGCGTTCCTCTCCATTGGGCCACCTATGAATTAATACTAACCCATTGCCAGATGGGGAAGCATCGCATGGCAATACCAGATCTCACTTGGGACCATAGTGTACCAACACCTTCGAGGATGATAGCTGTTTCTTCACTTCCATGAAAGATATGGCTTGGCTACACGGCCATTATCAAGGGCTGACCGCTTTTGAAAAGTTGATGCAAAGGTGCCAGAATGGGTGCCAAGTTATGTATGAACTTTCTGTAATAATTCACCAGCTCAAGGAAAGACCAAAGCTCCGGAACAGATGTCGGAGTCGGGGCACCTTGGATCACCTTTACTTTAACTTCCAATGGTTGTAACCCAGACTTATCAATTCTGTAGCCCAAGTAGGTCCCTTCAGATGCCTGGAACATACATTTTTCCCTTCTGAGACATATGCCCACCTGAGAGAAACATCGAATGACTATGTCTAAGTTCTCTAAGTGCTCTTTATTGGTCTTCCTTGTTATTAACATATCTCCCATATAAATGGTGACCTGGGGTAGACCTTATAAAAGGTTCTCCATCATGCACTGAAAAATGGCACCGACTAGTGATACCCCAAAAGACAGTCTTGTTTACTGGTACAAACCCTTATGGGTAACACTTGTTGCATATTTCATGGAATCTTTACCCGACTGCAATTGCAAGTACACGTGGCTCATGTTTGGGAAGGACAGAGCCTGCTCCCACCAGCCCTGCCAGCTTTGTGAATAAATCCTCTGTGCAAGGGCTTGGGTATTTATCCAGCTGCGAAAAGAGATTTACCGTTTGTTTAAAATCCCCACAGAGACAAACCAACCCATCGGGCTTCACTATCGGTACGACCGGTGTTGCCCATTCTGCAAACTGGACTGGTTTGATCATTCCTTCACTTTCTAGCCTCCTGATTTCTGCCTCTACTTTTGGCACTGGATGGGCTTTGCAGAATCCTGGAATTGCTTCCTGGTCAACATGTAAAGGGGCCTTGGCTCGTTTGATAGTCCCTTGACCTTCCTGAAAAACTGCTGCGTATTTAATTAAGACTTCATTCAGGCAGCTATTTTCTAATCAAAAAATGTTGAGCTAATCCAGGTGAATCTTTCTCAACCAACTTCACCCCATCAAGCTTGGGCCTGAGCCTTTTACTACAATCAGTGGTAACGGAGCCAGCTGCTTCTCCTAAGAGACTGGAGCTGAAATTGTACCCTTAACCTGTAAAGGCTGCCTGGTATAGGTTCTCAGTCGAGCTGAGGTTTTACACAAATGTAAGGGGTGGAGTCCAGAGCTAATTTTGTTAAAGTCTGGTTCTGTAATCACTGATACAGCCGCAACCGATATCGACCTCCATTAGAACCAGGTGACCATTTATTCAGACGTTTATTTTTATTGGTGCTGAATTGGGTGTTGCTGAGCAATTTAACTGTTCCAAACCAAGATGTAGGTGGACTTCCCAGGGCGTGCACTCTCCTGGATACCGGCCTTTGAGTTCTCTTACTCAATTTAGGTCTAGTTAGACTCTTTCACCATCTCAAGTCCACATTCCAGCAGCTACTACAATGGCTTGCTGGCCTGGATTCCGAAGAAAGTTTTAACTGTTTGACCGAGGCTTGGCTCTGTTTTGGGGTTTTGCTGTGGGCTAACTGTTAGCGGGGGAATGTTGATCAAAACCCTCTGATAATTAGACTGAAACACAAGCCCCAATGTGTTGTAAGATAACAAGGTGTGGAGCTGGATGAACACAGCAGGCCAAGCAACATCAAAGGAGCAGGAAAGCTGACATTTCGGGTCTAGACCTATACCATTTTAACCCCAATGTGTTGCGATGGGAGTGGGGTTTCCCCTCTAATAATTACCCCTGAAACACCTAGAGAAGCTCAGCTTTCTCCTCATAATCTGTTAAATTAATGGTTAAAGGAAAAGAGATCCCTGATCGACTCTGTAAATAACAAATAACAATTTATTTATTTACCTTAACCATGAGCACATTAACAGATTTACTAACAAACCAAAACATTGCCCCCTGACTACTACCTATTCCCTAACTGAACTAAATTTTACTGGAATGCTGTTCAAATACACCCAAGTCCCACTTACATAAACACAATTAATAAGATAACAATAAATTACAACTAAATCTCTCCAAGTTCGCACAGAATTAGTCTTCCGGAATGCTCCATCTTCTCTGTTGATCATCAGTCAGGAACGTCTTCTCTTTCTGTGGTTTTCTCTGTAATTTCTTCTGTGAGGACTTTGAACTAAAAGTGCCATGGCACCTTTGATGGTGCTTTTTAAAGAGCTTAATGATTTTGTGTGAAAGCCAAGTTTATGTCTCAGGTGGTGGATTGGCTTTTGCTTCAGATGGCATATTGCTCTCTGCTGATTTTCCAAATGCCCTGTTTTTTTCATACCCTTGAAGACCCTCCATTTCTTACTCCAGGATTAGTCCCAGGTTGTCAATACCATCAGATTTAAATTCAATTGGCTTTCAGTATCTACGGCTTCGCTTAAATTAATTGGCTAAATTCAAAAACCGGTTGTCTTTGTAAAAATGTTGCTTTGCCTGCTAACAGTATAATCCCTCGATGCACATTTCAATTGATGAACTGTCTGTAATCTACAGCTGCTTACAGACACATTTTTCTCTATAAATCTCCAAGCTTGGAAAAGCACTCTGTCTTTAAAAGGAACAACACATTTTTTCCTCCCTTAATATTTTCACAAACACATTCTAGCTTCCTGCCTTCCAATTCATGACTATTCTACACCACTTCATAACAGTTTGGTTGAGGCTTGGCTTTGTTTTGGGGTTTTGCTGTGAGCTGACCTCGAGTCCCTCTGTTCAGGATGTGTCCTGCGTGAGTCCATGCAATTGCTTTCACTCGACCGCTGTTCGAGTGGCAGGTTTTAGTATCGGGCGCCTCAGGGAAAATTAAGTTCCTTATGACCAAAAAACCTGTGGGTCCACAGCTGTCAGGACAATTAGCTATTGTTTTTCATCTGCCCCAATGTCATTTGCCCAGAAAAATGAATACGTTGCTTCCACACACTGGGCCCAGTCTTTGATGACAGGGTCAAACGAGCCAAGCTTCCCAAACAAAAGCATGATGCCAGAAATGCTTAACCCAATTCAAAGATTACTCATGCAAGCGAGCTTCTTCAGTAATGTGCTTTACTCTCGTCACCAGTGAAATAACTCCACAGAGGCTGGTATCCATCACAAAGTCGTCCTTTACTTACCCATAGAAAGTCCTTGACACTGATCCAGTTCCCTCAGAGCCAGCTCTGAGTGTCAGACTGTCCGACACACCTCAAAAACAAAGTTGCTGGAAAAGCTCAGCAGGTCTGGCAGCATCTGTGGAGAGAAAATCAGAGCTAACGTTCCGGGTCCCATGACCCTTCCTCAGAAATGCCTGTTTTTATATGTCAGTTAAGGCTCCTTAATTGGATCAGATTAACAGCCCCAATGAGGGGACTCGTACTCCAAAGGTCCATGTGGCTGACCTCACTAAAATCACTTCATAGACCCTTCATTTACTCTGCGCAGTGTAACATACATTCATTCTCTTGTAGGAATCCCGATGGTTCTCAGCACTTCCAAAGAAATCAAGCGTTGGGAGGACATCATCAAAATTACAACAGACACCAAGGGAGATTTGGAGAAAGAACGTAATGAGGAGAAGTGCAAACTGGAAAAGTGTTACGAAAAGATAAAGGATCTGAAAGAAAAGCAAATAGAATATGAGAGTCAATGGGAGAAGGAGACAGTAGAATTGAAGAGAAAGAAAGAAGAGCTCTTCGATGCACAGAGAAAGGTGAAGGATATTCTGTATTACCTCAATAAGCTCCAGGGTGAACTGGAGCAGTTACAAGAACAGAGCACTGAGGAGGCCTTCTATGGGATAGAAGGGATCAAAGACCCACTCCAGACAGTCTTCACCACCATCCAAAAGGAGAGTTTTGATAAGGAATTGCTGTGTGATTCCCGAATCGACAGAAAGCTCCATGAACTAGGGGAGAAAATCCCAGAGTTTAACAGGATTTATGTGCAATAGAGAAATACAGAAAAGGGAATGAGAATACGGCAGGGACAGACTCACTGTTTAGGGCTTCCTGTTTCTGGAAGAATTTCCTGCACTAAAAACAGAAAATGCGAGAGAAATTCAGCAGGTTTAGCAGTGTGCTTGGCGGGCGGGGGGAAGACGGTGTTAATATTTCTTCTTAAAACATTAACTCTGTTTCTTTCTCCATTTCTGCTGCTCGACTTGCTGAGTTTCTCCAGCACTTTGAGTTTTTATTGTAGATCATCAGCCTCTGCGGTATTCAGTTTTCGTTGCATGTAACTCCCCCTGCCCAGTGTAAATCCTGGATTCCTTCTGCCTCCTAACGTAATCCCTGCTGGAATGATTCTCTGTGTTTGCTGTTCGCACCTTGCAATAGCGTCAAATATGTTTCACTGAGTACGGCCCCTCAGTCCCAGCTGCTACTGAATCATCAGCTGGAGTGGGCAAGAGTAACTATTCAAACATTAAATACAAGAAATAAAATTATTCAAGTTGTTTTAGATTTCTCCCTTTTCCATTTCTTGTTGTGTTTTACCAAGTAATTCAATTTTTAAAAGCCTCAAAGCATAAAGGTAAAGGGGGTTAAGCTGGGGTTAATGGTGACCGGGACCCCAAAGGCTTGTAGAACACATACAATTCTACAGCGACAATTCCCACATCAGGCTGATTTGACTGAATCCACAGCAGAATGCCTTCTAAGAGAATTCTTCTAAGAGAAGGCAAAAACTTCCAGATCAGGAAATGCTTAATAAGACCATATGAAACAGGAGCAGGAGCAAGCAGTTTGGCCCCTCAAGTCTGCTCTGCCATTCAATAGGCTCATGAATGATCCAATATTCCTCACATCCACTATCCTGCCCTTCTCCCCATCACCCTAGATTCCCTGACTGATCATGAATCTATCAACCTCAGCCTTAAATATACATAAGGACTGCCCCAAGCTCTCTGTGGGAAGGAGTTACAAAGACTCTCAACTCTCTGAGAGAAGAAATTCCCCCTCATCTCTGCCTCAAATTGGAGCCCCTTTATTCTGCGACTGTGCCACTGGACCTAGATGGTCCCATGAGGGGAAACATTTTCTCAGCATTTACCCCTGTCAAACCGCTTAGCTTTAGCTGTCTTAGGATAATTACATTTTTTAATTCCAGCCAACATTTGTTGTCCAGCTTCAATTTCCCTCCAATAGTGTGGATGGCTGGGACCTTTGAGGGGCATTTAAGAAACAATCACGTTGGTGCGGCCCTGACCAGTTAAGAGCATCAGATGTCCCCCCGAAATGGACATTACTGAACCAGATGGGTTTTTACAACAGTCAATGTATGCTCTCATGATCATCGTCCCCGAGATGAGCTTTCAATTGCAGGTTTCCTGATGACTGGGGAATCCAGAACCTGGGGTCACAGTAAAAGGATACAGGGTAGTCCATTTTGGACTGAGATGAGAAATGTCTTGACACAGAGAGTGGGGAGCCTGTGAAAATCACTGTCATAGAAGGTGGTTGAGACAAAAACATTGAATGTTGTCATGAAGGAGTTAAATATCATTCTTAGGGAAAAAAGGACCAAAGGTTGTGGGAAGAAAATGATTGGATGATCAGCCATGATCATCTTAAAAGACAGAGCAGGCTCAAAGGGCTGAATGGCTTACTCCTGCTGCTATTTTCTATGTCATTCATTAAGTTGAAATGGCACCAACAGCTCTGGCGGGATTTGATCCCATGACGCACAGCATCTCCTTCTTCAAATGGTATGATCTTCCCACTAAGTCTGCTGGTTGCTGATGATCATGGTTTACGCTCTATTTTCTTTTGAGGTTTTTAAATCTTTGCATTGATCATCTCTTCAGCATCTCATTGTTATCCTCATCAGCTGTACAGCCCATTGTTAACTACTCCCTGCGGACTATGTCGCCAGGTTTAATAAGCCTTCATGTGATTGAGTCAAAAGTCCCTCATCCATGGATATGTTTCTAGGATGACCCTTACATTACAACTGGAATCTTACTAAATTCAGTGAAGTTTCATTTTAGTTGGGTTTCATGGAGGATTTCTCTCCATGACGGCTGAGTGGGTTTTCTGCCACACTCTCCTCAAACTCACCTCATGAACCATGAGCCTCTAAGATGCTGCACTTGTCCTATTCTCCCCCTGGTTATGCACAAGTGTTCTCACCAAGAACTGTAGTACACCAAGCTGCCTGGCATCAATACCAGCTGTGTACCCACTAAAGCGCTGATAGTCTGAAAATGCCCTTCATCCATGTCTGCAGTGGGATAGCAGCCACAAACCAACGCACCTCAGGGTACAAGTGACACACACAATATAAATCATTGGAGCACAAGTAGGCCACTCAGCCCATTGAATATGCTGTGCCATTCGATGGGATCATGGCTGACCTGATCATCCTCAATTCTACTTGCCTGCCTTTTCCTCATAACTCTTGACTCCCTCATTTAATTAAAAATCTGTCAATCTCGTCCTTAAATAAACTCAATGACCCAGCCTTGACGTCACTCTGTGGTAAAGAATTCCATAGGTTCACTTCCCTCAGAGAAAAAATTCCTCTTCGTCTCTACCTGAGATGTGTGATCCCTTATTCCGAGAATCCAGACTTTGGTTCTAGACTCTCCAATTCTAGCAGCACCCAGCCCTGGTGCTCACGATGATAGCTCACATGTACATTGTTGGCATACCATTCTCCGAGTGAACTCAACTGCTTTGTGATTACGATGCTCACAGTGTGATGTGCCGTAGTCTGTCAAGTCCTGCACCTAGGGCCACCCAGCTGACTGCCCAGAGTGCCGCACTGACTTCGTCACAGGGAAACGAGGTGAAGTGATATGACCTGAAACAAACGCTGCCAATAACAGCCAATAGATATCAATCCAAGGGGGGACAACAGAAAGATCCTGCACTGTGCTTAGATGGCCACCTATGGCCTGAGTAATACTTTTCCCTTCTGCACAGACCAAGAGGTTCATGCAACTTCTGGAACATGACGTTCCATCTTACGGTTAGCGTTGGCGTCACGGTCGGTGTGTGCAGACCCTCAGAATGACCGCAACCACCCACTCCTTCAGGTCATAGGTCATCCTCCAGCTCCTGGCATTGTTCTGTAACAGAGTCCTAGGGCAACACTCAGCCTGGGGAGACACCGTCTACCTCTCTGAGCAAATGGCATCGAGCACATAGTCCTGTCGCCTCCTGAGGAGGCCCTTAAGCTGACAGCTGCCCACGTGGAGGCTACTCTGGCTCCTCTGGTTTGCTCCCACCTCAGTCCCTCCTTCACTTCTTGACACCTTTATTGTACATCAGTAACAGCAAGGTTACCCGCTCCTGAGGCTGGATGCCATTCCCAAACACTGAGTGCCTTTCTTCCTGGCAGTCCCTAGACAGTCCATCACTCCTGATACCACCATTCAACACCCCGCCCCCACCCTCCCTCCAAAGCTCCCACTCACCAACAGGAATCAAGCATGTAACTCCCATCCGTAACACTTCCCCAACTGCTGTGGGCCCTGTCTCTGCCCTCACCCTGTTCACTGGCATTCCCTACAGGATCCCACCATACTGCCCAGCCCCCAGAGACCATAGTGCTGGTGACCACTGGGAATACTTGCTCCCACAGTATCCCATCTCATTTCCATCCAATATCACTCCCCTCGCTCCCTGTTTGTCAAACAATGCCCCTTCATCATTTTTTACCCTCACAAAGGAGAGGCGATGGCCTAGTGGCATTATCACTGGACTGCTATTCTAGAAACGCAAATAATGTTCTGGGGACCCAGGTTCGAATCCTGCCATAGCAAATGGTGTAATTTGAATTCAATAAAATATCTGGAATTAGGAGTCTAATGATGACCATGAATCCCATTGTCGATTGTTGGAAAAACCCATCTGGTTCATTAATATCCTTTAGGGAAGGAAACTGCCATCCAAACATGGTCTGGCCTACATGTGACTCCAGACCCACAACGATGCAGTTGACTCTTAACTGCCTTCTGGGCAAATAGGGACAGGCAATAAATGCTGCCTGGCCAGCGAAGCCCTCATCTCGTGAATGAATAAACAATAAAAAAGGTGGTGTCAGGTTTTATATTTGGAATTCACCCTTCGTCAGCCAGAAGCTTGTACAAAATACACACTGAGAAAACTATATCACAAACCATGGAGAGAGCCAACAGTGACACTGAGCGGGCTCCCTCTCTGAGCTCTCCCTTTCCACGTGGACGTGTTCCTGCTGCTCTCCCAACTCTGGAGCTATGGGTGTGCTCAGTCACCTCCCGAGCTAGAATACGGTGAGCCCCTGGGAGGGGCAGGAATGGAGGGAAGGATGACTCCAGTCCCAAGAGGGTTCTCAGCTGCACTCTCCATCTGCACTGTTCCCAGCCCAACATGGAACCCTGGAGCAAATGGCCTATAGTGAAGCTGCACAGAGCCAGTGGCTGGGAGACACTGCCTTTCGGGGAACATTGGAGAAAGTATTTCAGAAGAGTTTCATTATGAAGGTGGAGGCTCAGGTTCTTAAAGATGCAGAAGCTGTCTGGAGAGGGGGCTGGATAATGGGAAAGCGGGAGAGAGGGACGGATGGATGGTGGAGGGAGGGAAGGATGGATGATGTAGGGAGGGAAGGATGATGTCAAAAGGGAGGGAAGAAGGCCAGACAGTGAGGGACAGGGACAGTCTAACCTGCACTGTCAGTGCTGTATGGACAGCCTGGGCCTGATTTTAATTCTACTGATTGTGCTGGTTAAAAACGGCCTGTAAATGATTTCCTGGCAGCGAATGGTCAGTGGTCAGCATAGATCTGGCACTCCAAGCTCCACATGGGTGCAGATGGAAAGATGCCAACATTGTGTGATGCTGAGGAGGTGAATATTCCAAGCAGCAGATGCTGTAAATCATGAACAAAAACAGAAGTTGCTGGAAAAGCTCATCAGATCTCACAGCATCCGTGAAGAACAATTAATGTTTTGGGTCCAGTGACCTTTCTTCAGAACTGATGGTGGCTGGGAAAATGCTGGCTTATATACAGAAGGTAGGGTGGGGAAAGTGGGGAAGGAGTAACCGAGAGGTAGGGATAGAGCCTAAAGAGAGAGAAAGACAGTTGGACAGACAAAGGAGTTTCTAACGATCAGGCTGGGAGGGTGAGTGGCTGTTAATGGGGACTGTTAGTGATCAACAACAGGGTGTGTGTAATGGCAGGCTATGTGATAACAAGGCCTGGTGTGTGGGGTAGGGGGCTGGGACATAGGAGAGTTTAGGCCCTAAAATTATTGCTCAATATTAGTGTGGAGGACTGCAGGGTCCCCTAGATGAAAATGAGGTGTTGTTCTTCCAGCTTGCGTTGAGCTTCGCCGGTACACTGCAGCAAGTCTGAGACAGAGATGTTGGCCCGGGATCGGGTGGTGCGTTAAAGTGGCAGGCAACAGGTAGTTCAGGGTCTTTTTTGTGAGCAGAATGTGGATGTTCTGCAAAGCTTCACCCAGTCTACGCTTCAGTTCCCTAATGTAAAGGAGACCACATTGTGAGCAGCGAATGCAGTAGAGTAGATTCTGGGAAGTGCAGGTGAAGTGTTGCTTCACCTGGAAGGTATTTTTGGGCCCTTGGATAGTGGGGAGGGAGGAGGTAAATGGGCAGGTGTTGCACCTTCGCTGGTTACAGGGGAAGGTGTGATGGGTGTGTGGAATGGGGGGGTGTGGTGTTCGAAGTGAAGGAAGAGTGGACCAAGGTGTCTTGGAGTGAATGGTCCCTGTGGAACTCAGATTTGTCCCTTTGTTCCCAAACCAGCTCCCACTCATTGAAGCCTGGAAGTAATCACCTCCACTGAGGCGTGGATCATCTGGCAACATCCCCAGTGATCAGCAGGAGGAAGTGTATCAGAGATAATAGGAACTGCAAATGCTGGAGAATCCGAGATAACAAGGTGTGGAGCTGGATAAACACAGCAGGCCAAGCATCATCAGAGGAGCAGGAAAGCTCGACATTTAGGGCCTAGAACCTTGCCCAAAACGTCAAGCTTTCCCGGTCCTATGGTGCTGCCTGGCCTGCTGTGTTCATCCAGCTCCACACCTTGTTATCTTAGCAGGAGGAAGTGTGTCCAGCAGAGGGCGACAGTGAGGGAGAGGCATCACTTTGGTGCACACACTGGAGCCTGGAGGCTGTCACTTCTACTGAAGAGCAGATCATTGTGGGCCTGGTATCATACTGCAGGGGTCCCAACACTGACCCCTGTGGAACTCCATTGGAAACAGTTTTCCATTCACAAGGGCAGACATTGACTATTACTCTTCGTTTCCTGAATGAAGCCAACTTTGGATCCAGTTCAGCACATGACCCTCTATCCCATGGGACTTCACTTTTTTTTGAAGAGTCTGCTATATGGGACCTTGTCAAATGCCTTACTAAAATCCACGTAGATAACATCCACTGTTCTACACTCGTCAATTCTCCCCATCACTCCCTCAAAGAATTTAAATTTGTAAGGTATGACCTTCCCTTAACAAAGCCATGCTCAGTATCCCTGACTAGTCCATGCCTTTCTAAGTGGTAGTTTATCCAATCTCTCAGGATTGATTCTAACAATTTGCCCACCACTGAAGTAAGGCTAACTTGCTTGAAAAAGGTTTGGCATTTCCTTTGTACCCTTTTTACATAACAGAACAACATTCCATTCCTCCAGTCCGCCAGCACCTCACCTGTGTCTAGTGAAGATTGGAAAATAATCCTCAGGGCATCTGCTAATTCCTCCCTGACCTCCTTCAGCATCTGAGGAAATAATCCATCCAGTCCTGGCAACCCTCCGGACAAACCTCAGGGAATCTCTCTCCCACTGCAACTCTCCTCTATCCGCCTCCCCCTCTCTCCCTATTTATTTCAGAACCCTCTTCCCCTCCCCCATTTCTGATGAAGGGTCTAGGCCCGAAACGTCAAGTTTTCCTGCTCCTATGATGCTGCTTGACCTGCTGTGCTCATCCAGCCCCATGCTTGTTATCTCGGATTCTCCAGCATCTGCAGTACCTTTTATCTCTCTCAACCTATCCACTTTAAAGGATTCCAACTGTTCTACCACGTCCTCCCTTATTTTGATTATTTGATCCAATATTTCACACTGCTCCTCTTGGATTACTACAGTAATGTGCTTGACTATAACTGTACTCTGGGCAGTTAGGGACGGGCAATAAATGCTGCCTGGCCAGAGACACCCTCATCCCGTTAATGAATAAGGAAAAAAAATCCACATCACCCCTTTCCTTTGTGAATACAGAGACAAAAAAAATTTAAAATTCGCACCATATCCTCTGCATCTTCACAAAAGTTCCTTCTTCATCTTTGATAGGTCCCCATTTTCTTTAACAGTCCTTTTGCTCTTTATATTCTTTGGGTTTTCTTTTATTTTGCTAATATTTTTCATGCCCTCTCTTTCATTTCCTTGTTATTTTTTATTTGTACTTTCCGTACTCCTCTAGGTTATCTGCAGGAAGGCTGACATTTCGGGCCTAGACCCTTCTTCAGAAATCTTTCAGTTCCTACTATCTCTGAAATAAACCTTTTGGGCCTGTTTTGGGGACTGGGTGCGTGATTTCAGGCCCATAACATGCCCATGGTTTTTGTTTTACTGAGGCCTGTCTGCCCCACGTACCTGGTGTTTGTCAGGAAATGTCAAACTGCCCTTTTACGCTCGCTTTCGTCTCCTGGTGTCTCTCTGGTTTTCAACTGTCTCGGTATGAATCTTACAAGGAGCTGTCTGTGTGTCTCCTGGACTGGGGTATTCCCAGCACACCTCGCTTTTTTGACCAATTTCTGTGCCCTGTTTACTTTTTGACTCCATCCCATTCTCTCAGTTCCTCCATCTCCGTGTATATGTCCAGATGAGGCCAACTTCGACAAGGGCGCCTCCGAAATGTCCACCTTCTTCCTCAATCGAGGATTCCCCAGCTCTGTGATCGCCCTCTGTGAGCGCCCTCAACCGGGTCCAACCCATCTCCCACATTTCTGCCCTCATTCCCTTCTCTTCCCTCCCACAACAGCGATAGGCTTCCCCTTGACCTTACCTACCATCCCACCAGCATCTACATCCAGAACATCATCAAATGCCATTTCTGCCACCTCCAGCGTGATGCCACCACCATTGCTCTGCTATTCAATCATGGCCGAAAAGTCTCTCCCCATATCCCTCAATACCCTTGACAATCTACAACCTATCGAACTCCGTCTTAAATATACTCCAATGACCTGGCCTACACAGCCTGCTGTGACAGTAAATTCCATAGATACACCACGCTGGCAAAAGAAGTTTTTCCTTATCTGTGATCTAAAAGGTCTTCCCTTTACTCTAAAGCTGTACCCTCAGGTCCTAGTCTCTCCAACCAATGGAAAAATCTTCCCAACATCCACTTTGTCCAGGCCATTCAGTATTCTTTAAGTTTCAATTAGATCCCTCCTCATCCTTCTAAACTTCCTCTCCCTTGTCTGCCTTCCGCAGGGAATATTCTTTCCAGGACATCCTAGTCCACTCTTCCTTCACCCTCAACTCCACCCCACAGCCTCACGGCAACTTCCCTGCAACACCTGCCCGTTCTTCTCCTCCTTCCTCACTATCTAAGGGCCCAGACATCCTTCCAGGTGAAGCAACAGTTCACACAATCTGGTCTACTGCATTCGCTGCTGATAGTGTGGTCCCCTCTACATTGGGGAAATGAAGTGTCGACTAGGTGGCCACTTCACAGAACATCTACACTCTGCCTGCAAAAAAGACCCTGAGCTTCCACTTGCCTGTCACTTTAACATACCAGCCTCTTCCCTAGCCAACATCTCTGTCTCAGGTTTGCTGCACTGTTCCAGCGAAGCTCAGCGCAAGCTGGAAGAACTATATATCATTTTCCGCTAAGTGACCTGCAGCCCTCTGGACTCAATATTGAGTTCAATAATTTTAGGGTCTGAAGTCTCCGATGTCCTAGTCCCCTATCCCACACACTAAGCCTTGTTTTCACATAGTCTGCCATTACACACTACATATTGTTAGTCCCTAACGGTCCCCATTAACAGCTATTCATCCTCCCAGCCAGATCGTTATCAAATCCTTTGTCTGTCCCACTGCTCTTATCTGTCTTTTACGTCTCTATCCTTTATCCTATTGTTTACTCCCTACCTATTCCCCCTCCCAATTTTCTGCAAATCAACCAATGTTTTCCCAGCTACCATCAGTTATGTGGAAGGGTCACCAGACTCGAAATGTTAACTGTGATTTTGTTTCTTCACAGACCAGACCCGCTGAGCTTTTCCAGCAACTTCTGTTTTGTTCCTGATTTACAGCATCGGCAGTTCTTTCGGGTTTCATTCTGTTGGACTATAACCTGGTGCCTATAACCTGGGACTTCTGACTTAGTGATCATTAGGGTTAGTTTTTTAAAGTGGGTAATGTTTGGGCTAATTAAAGTGATGGCCGCACAACTCCTTCAAGTGGTATGCTCCACCTGGAACATGTGGGAATTGGATGCTGACTGTTTCGATGAGTAACACGTGTACAAGAGGTGCCTTCAGTACCTCCAAATAAAACACCAGCTTGCGGAGCTTGAGCAAGGTTTCAAGGCACTGAGGAGCATCTGGGAGAATGAAGTTATATGGAAAACACATAAGGCAATGGTCATCCCACAAAAAAGAGCATAGGGAATGGGTGACTGTCATATACAAGCATAAAGCGAGGCAGGTAATTCAGGGGTCCCCTAAGGCTGTCCCAATAGCCAACTGGTACTCGATGCTGAGTTCTGGCGATGGTGATAATATGACCATAAGACCATAAGACATAGGGGTGGAAGTAAGGCCATTCGGCCCATCGAGTCCACTCCGCCATTTAATCATGGCTGATGGGCATTTCATCTCCACTTACCCGCACTTTCCCCGTAGCCCTTGATTCCTTGCAAGATCAAGTATTTATCAATCTCTGCCTTGAAGACATTCAACGTCCCAGCCTCCACTGCGTTCCGTGGCAATGAATTCCACAGGCCCACCACCCTCTGGCTGAAGAAATGTCTCCTCATTTCCGTTCTAAATTGACCCCTTCTAATTCTAAGGCTGTGCCCACGGGTCCTAGTATCCCCACCTAACGGAAACAACTTCCCAGCATCCACCCTTTCTAAGCCATGCATTATCTTGTAAGTTTCTATTAGATCTCCCCTCAACCTTCTAAACTCTA
>JAHRHZ010000019.1:130550-144850 GCA_024137785.1 Ginglymostoma cirratum
CCCCATTTCTGATGAAGGGTTTAGGCCCAAAACGTCAAGTTTTCCTGCTCCTATGATGCTGCTTGACCTGCTGTGTTCATCCAGCCTCATGCTTGTTATCTCTTGTTACCTTCTTGAACTGCTGCATTCCTGCTGTGGGTTGACCCACAATGGTATTAGGGAGCAACACTTAGTAATAGGGGACTCAATCGTTAGGGGAACAGAAAGGTGTTTCTGTAGCTGTTCTAGTGACAACAGGATGGCGTGGTCCCTTCCTGGAGCAAGGGTCCTGTAAGTTTCTGAGAGGCTGCAGGGCATTTTGTTGGGGGAAGGCAACAAGCCAATGGTTGTGGTACATATTGGTACCAGCGACATAGGTAGGAAGACGGATGAGGTCCTGAAGGCTAAATTTAGGGAGTTAAGAGCTAGATTGACAGCCAGGACGTCAAAGGTAGTAATCTCTGGATTACTACCTGTTCCACGCGCTAGTGAGGTTAGGAATTGGTAGATCAGGCAGTTTAATATGTGGTTGGGAGTGGTGTAGGAGGGAGGGCTTTAGATTTCCCCAGATTTCTGGGGAAGGTGGGACCTGTTCAAGAGGGGCGATCTTCACCCATACAGTGACAGGACCAATATTCTTGCTAACACTGATGGCTGGAGTTTAAACTAGTTTGGCAGGGGGTTGGGAACCTCAGGGCATGATCTGAGATAGCTAGAGTGGGTGAGGGCTTAAGGAAAAAGAGAATCAAGCCAGTAAATAAAAACCAGAAGTAGCAGAGCAATGGAGCAGTAAGATGAGTGGAAACCAGGTGGTGGCAGAAAAAGTGAGAATGTTTGTAAACAAAGGTTCTTCTGATTAGGATTCAAAAAGAAGGAATTAAAAACTAGCATAAGGGCACGTTACCTGAATGCTCGCAGCATTCAAAACAAGGTGAATGATTGATAGCACATCATCACGTGACTTAGAGGCCATTGTAGACACATGATTGCAGGGTGGTCACAACTGGGAATTAAATATCCAGAGATATCAGAAATTTGGAAGGACAGACAGGAAGGAAAGGGAGGTGGTGTATCTCTGATATTTAAGGATGGCATCAGGACCGTAGTGAAAGCCAAAAGAAAGGGAAGGAATGAGAGTGAGTTCACAATTTGAAGATGTTGAACTCAATATTTAGTCCAAAAGGTTGTAAAGTGCTTGATCTGAAGATGAGAGATAAAAGGTACTGCAGATGCTGGAGAATCCGAGATAACAAGCATGGGGCTGGATGAACACAGCAGGTCAAGCAGCATCATAGGAGCAGGAAAACTTGACGTTTCGGGCCTAGACCCTTCATCAGAAATGGGGGAGGGGAAGAGGGTTCTGAAATAAATAGGGAGAGAGGGGGAGGCGGATAGAGGATGGATAGAGGAGAGGATAGGTGGAGAGGAGGCAGACAAGTCGAAGAGGCGGGGATGGAGCCAGTAAAGGTGAGTGTAGGTAGCGGGGTAGGGAGGAGATAGGTCAGTCCAGGGAGGACGGACAGGTCAAGGGGGCGGGATGAGGTTAGTAGATAGGAGATGGGGGTGTGGCTTGGGGTGGGAGGAAAAACAGGTTAGGGAGGTGGAGATGAGCTGGGCTGGTTTTGGGATGCGGTTGGGGGAGGGGAGATTTTGAAGCTTGTGAAATCCACATTGATGCCATTGGGCTGCAGGGTTCCCAGGCTGAATATGATTTGCTGTTCCTGCAGCCTTCGGGTGGCATCACTGAGCGCAGGTGTTCTGCAAAGCGGTCCCCAAGCCTCCGCTTGGTTTCCCCGATGTAGAGGAAGCCGCAACGGGTACAGTGGATGCAGTATACCACATTGGAAGATGTGCAGGTGAACCTTTGCCTGATGTGGAAAGTCTTCTTGGGGCCTGGGATTGGGGTGAGGGAGGAGGTGTGGGGGCAGGTGTAGCACTTCCTGCGGTTACAAGGAAAAGTGCCGGGTGTGGTGGGGCTGGAGGGGAGTGTGGAGCGGACAAGGGTTTCGCGGAGGGAGTGGTCCCTCCGGAAGGCAGATAAGGGTGGGGAGGGAAAAATGTCTTTGGTGGTGGGGTCTGATTGCAGATGGCGGAAGTGTCGGAGGATGATGCGTTGGATCCGGAGGTTGGTGGGGTGGTATGTGAGGACGAGGGGGATTTTTTTTGGTTATTGTTGTGGGGACGGGGCGTGAGGGATGTGTTGCGGGAAATGCGGGAGACACGGTCGAGGGCGTTCTCGACCACTGTGGGGGGGAAGTTGCGGTCCTTGAAGAATGAGGACATTTGAGATGTGCAGGAGTGGAATGTCTCATCCTGGGAGCAGATGCGGCGGAGGAGAAGGAATTGGGAATAGGGGATGGCATTTTTGCAGGAAGGTGGGTGGGAGGAGGTGTATTCCAAGTAGCTGTGGGAGTCAGTGGGCTTGAAATGGACATCTGTCTCTAGGTGGTTCCCTGAGATGGAGACAGAGAGGTCCAGGAAGGAGAGAGAAGTGTTGGAGATGGTCCAGGTGAACTTCAGGTTGGGGTGGAAGGTGTTGGTGAATTGGATGAACTGTTCGAGCTCCTCGTGGGAGCACGAGGCGGCGCCGAAGCAGTCATCAATGTAACGGAGGAAGAGGTGGGGTTTAGGGCTAGTGTAGGTACGGAAGAGGGATTATTCCACATAACCTACAAAGAGGCAGGCATAGCTTGGGCCCATGCGGGTACCCATGGCCACCCCCTTTGTCTGTAGGAAGTGGGAGGAATTGAAAGAAAAGTTGTTGAGGGTGAGGACGAGTTCGGCTAGGCGGATGAGGGTGTCGGTGGAGGCGGATTGGTCAGTTCTGTGGGACAGGAAGAAGCGGAGGGCCTTTAGGCCATCAGCATGGGGAATACAGATGTATAGGGACTGGACGTCCATCGTAAAAATGAGGTGTTGGGGACTGGGGAATTGGAAGTTCTGGAGGAGGTGGAGGGCGTGGGTGGTGTCACGGACGTAGGTAGGGAGTTCCTGGACCAAGGGGGTGAAAATGGAGTCTAGGTAGGTGGAGATGAGTTCGGTGGGGCAGGAGCAGGCGGAGATAATGGGTCGTCCAGGGCATTCAGGTTTGTGGATTTTGGGAAGGAGATAGAAGCGGGCGGTGTTGTTTCTCCAGTTTGCACTGTGATTCACTGGAACACTGCAGCATACCGAGGACAGACAAATGGGTATGCGAGCAGGATTCTATGTTAAAATGACTGGCTACGGGAAGTTTGGGATCAGGCTTGTTTTTTTTCGCTTTACTTGTTGCATTCTCTGTCACTGTGTCCTCTCTGCCGTGCTACACTGCAGTGGGACCATCTGTTCTTTCAAGTCTGGCAGTTAGACACACCATTGTTCTGCCATTCTCACCTTCTGATCACTTAATCTGCGCTGTCGGCAGCCCCAGCACTCCACTCCCCGACTATCGAACAAATGCTGCCCCCTCCACATTTCACGTCAGCTCTGATAAAAAAAATCATTTAAACTCAAAATGTTAGCTTGGTCTCTCTCCATGGATGCTGCCTGACCTGCTGCAATTTCTAGCATTTTTTGTTTTCAGTACAGATTCCAGCATCTGCAGTAATTTGCTCCTCGTGCTGGGGTTGCAATTGTGTGTCAAAGTTTGTAGATGACACCAAAATGATTGGTAGATCAAAGTGTTCAGTGGACACTGAAAGTCAGCAGAGGGATATAGATAGATTAAGTGAGTGAGTAAGGGTCTGGCAGATAGAATACAACTTTAGTAAATGTGAGGTCATCCATTTTGGTAGGAAAAGCAGGAAAATGGACTTTTATTTAAACGGTGAAAAATTGCAGCATGCTGCTGTGCAGAAGGATCTAGATGTGGAGGAATCAGAAAATGTTGGTTTGCAGGTGCAGCAGATAATTAAGAAGGCAAATGGAAAATTGTCCTCCATTGCTGGAGGGATGGAGTTTAAAAATAGGGAGGTTACATTGCAGCTGTATAGGGTGCTGGTGAGGCCACATCTGGAGTACTATGTACAGTTTTGGTCTCACAACTTGGGAAAGGATATACTGGCACTGGAGGGGGTGCAGAGGAGGTTCACTAGGTTGATTCTGGAGTTGAGAGGGTTGGTTTATGAGGAGAGGTTGAGTAGATTGGGACTGTACTCATTGGAATTTAGAAGAATTAGGAGTGATTTTACAGAAAAGTATAAAAATATGAAAGGACTAGATAAGATAGAAATAGGGAGGTTGTTCCACTGACAGGTGAAAGTAAACTGTGACACAGCCTCAAAATTAGGGGGAGCAGATTTATGACTGAGTTAGGAAGGAACTTCTTCACTCAAAGGGTTGTCAGTCTGTGGAATGCCTTGCCCAGTGAAGCAGCTGAGGCTACCTCATTGAAGTAAGGGTTATGGTGAGTGAGTGGGTAAGTGGATCTGAGCCTGCAAAAAGATCCTGGGCCTCCTGCAATGCCACAATGATGCCACCCGAAGGCTACTGGAACAGCAAATCATATTTTGCTTGGGAACCCTGCAGCCCAATGGTATCAATGTGGATTTCACAAGCTTCAAAATCTCCCCTCCCCCAACCACATCCCAAAACCAGCCCAGCTCGTTCCCCCCGTCCCTAACCTGTTCTTCCTCTCACCTATCCCCTCCTCCCACCTCAAGCCGCACCCCCATTTCCTATCTACTAACATCATCCCGCCCCCTTGACCTGTCCGTCCTCCCTGGACTGACCTATCTCCTCCCTACCTCCCCACCTACACTCACCTTTACTGGCTCCATCCCCGCCTCTTTGACTTGTCTGTCTCCTCTCCACCTATCCTCTCCTCTATCCATCTTCTATCCGGCACGAGGGGACATAGCTTTAAATTGATAGGACAGATGTCAGAGGTAGGTTCTTTACTCAGAGAGTAGTCAGGGCATGGAATGCCTTGCCTGCAGCAGTTGTAGACTCGCCAACTTTAAGGGCATTTAAATGGTCGTTGGGTAAACATATGGATGATGATGGAATAGTGTAGGTTAGACGGGCTTCAGATTGGTTTCACAGGGCAGCGCAACGTCGAGGGCCGAAGGGCCTGTACTGCGTTGTAATGTTCTATGTTCTATGTTCTATATCCGCCTCCCCCTCTCTCCCTATTTATTTCAGAACCCTCTTCCCCTCCCCCATTTCTGATGCAGGGTCTAGGCCCGAAACGTCAAGCTTTCCTGCTCCTATGATGTTGCTTGGCCTGCTGTGTTCATCCAGCTCCACACCGTGTTATCTCTATTATTGAAAGGTGAAGCAGGCTCGATGGTCCAGATGGCCTGCTCCTGCTCCTGCTCCTGCTCCAATTTCTTATTTTCTAATGTTCTTACCCTTGTCACACTGCATTTCCCTTGGCTAATTCATCTCATCAGCACATCCCTAGACACTATGGCCAATTTGGCATGACCAATCCACCTAACCTGCACATTTTTGGGCTGTGATCTGATTTTGATTTAATTTTTATTATCATGTGTACAAAAGTACAGGAGTACAGTGAAAAATGTATAATATCGCCACACATGGTGCCACCATGAGTCCATGGGACTCCATCCCATTCTCTCAGTTCCTCCGTCTCTGTTGCAAATGTTCAAATGAGGCCAACTTCGACAAGGGACCCTCCGAAATGTCCACATTCTTCTTTGACTGAGGATTCCCCAGCTCCGTTGTCGACAGGGCCCTCAATCAGGTCCGACCCATCTCCCGCACTTCTGCCCTCACCCCTTCTCTTCCCTCCCGCAACATCGATAGGGTTCCCCTTATCCTTACCTACCATCCCACCAGCATCCACATCCAGAAGATCGTCAGATGCCATTTATGCCACCTCCAGCAAGATGCCACCACCAGACACATATCCTCCCCCCCTCCCTTGTCCACCTTCCGCAGGGACCGTTCCCTCCGGGACACCCTGGTCCACACTTCCTTCACCTCCAACACCTCCCCACAGCCCTACGGCACCTTCCCCTGTAACCGGTGAAGGTGCAACACCTGGCCATTTACCTCCTCCCTCCCCGGTATTCAAGGGCCCAAACATACCTTCCAGGTGAAGCAACACTTCACCTGCACTTCCCAGAATCTAGTCTACTGCATTCGCTGCTCACAATGTGGTCTCCTCTACATTGGGGAAACGAAGCGTAGACTTGGCGACCGCTTCGCAGAACATCTACATTCTGCTCGCAAAAAAGACCCTGAACTACTTGTTGCCTGCCACTTCAATGCACCACCCTGCTCCCTGGCCAACATCTCTGTCTCCGGCTTGCTACAGTGTTCCAGTGAAGCTCAATGCAAGCCGGAGGGACAACACCTCATTTTCATCTTGGGGATCGTACAGCCCTCCGGACTCAATATTGAGTTCAATAATTTTAGGGCCTAAACTCTCCTATGTCCCAGCCCCCCATCCCACACACCAGGCCTTGTTACCACATAGCCTGCCATTACACACCCCCTGTTGTTAGTCACTAACAGTCCCTATTAACAACTACTCACCCTCCCAGCCTTATTGTTAGCAACTCCTTTGTCTGTCCAACTGTCTTTCTCTCTCTTTGGGCCCTATCCTATTGTTTATTCCCTACCCCACCCACATCCCTATTTTCTGCATATAAACTGATGTTTTCCCAGCCACCATTAATTCTGAGGAAGAGTTACAAGACCCGAAACGCTAACTCTGTTTTCTCCTGCACAGATACTGCCAGACCGGCTGAGCTTTTCCAGCAACTTTGTTTTTAGTGCCACCTTTGTTACACCTACCTTGGTACAGAATCTTAAGGACAAGGTCGAAAGAAAGAACAAAGTTAGAGTTAAACATTGCAGTAATTACAATGTAGCTTAAAACACATGAATTAAGGTTGAAAGTTAAACAATATAGACCTTGGTAGTTTAAAGCTGACTGTGGAAGGAAACCAGAGCGAACCCACACAGACACTGGGAGAATATGTCAACTCCAGACACAGTCACCCAAGGGTGGAGTTGAACCCAGGTCTCTGGTATTGTGAGGCAGTACTGCTCACCACTGAACCATCTTGCTCATTATGTTAAATGGTAGAACAGGCATGATGGGCTGAATGGTCTACTCCTATTTTCTGTGTTTCTGTGTTTGCTTGCAGTTGTGAGTGTGTGAGAGAGAGACAGACAGAGACAGAGGGCACTGTGGGCAAGGACAATTGCTGTGAAATATCAGACGGGTTACATGCAGTGAAGTTTGAAATATTGTCGAGTGCACATCCGGTGTGTGTACAGACGGTGTTTGCAGATTCCCTCTCTCTCGTTCTCTCTCTCCCTCTCTCTACCCCACTGCCATTCTCTCTCTCTCTACCCCGCCGCCATTCTCTATCTCTCTCTCTACCCCCCGCCGTTCTGTCTCTCTGTCTCTCTCTCTCTTTCACTCTCTCCCCACCTGCCATTCTCTCTCTCTCTTTCTCTCCCTGCTGTTGACTGTGTGTGTCTCTCTCTCTCCTCCCCCGCCATTGACTGTGTCTCTCTCTCTCTCTCTCGTCCCCCGCCATTGACTGTGTCTCTCTCTCTCTCCTCCCCCGCCATTGACTGTCTGTCTCTCTCTATGTCTGTCTGTCTGTCTCTCTCTCTTTCTATTCCACCCCCTGCCAGTCTCTCTCTCTCTTTCTCTTCACCAGCCCCCTCATTTTCTCCCTCCCCTCCCCCTTCATTTTACATGCGTACAAAAGTACAGGACCATCGTGAGCCTGAGCCACTTGTATGTAATCCCTGCGACACTGCATATGGCTATCCTGCAGAAATCAAGGGCCCTTTCCCCTGCTCGTGCCTCCTCAGAGGGAACGCAATGTGACTCCTTCTCTTTTACAAATGTTAGATCGTGTCTGTCCAGCTGAGTGACAGGGTTAGCCACTGAACACAAAGTGCGTGCTCCACATTCTCAATCACAATAATGAAAGCCGCACAAGCTGCACCGGAAATGAGCAGAAAAACAGGGTACACTTGAAAAGCTGTCATTGGTCCTTCTCAGAAGTGCTCCAACATTCAAGCTCTCACTCTTTATCATGTCGGAACATTTATTAACCCGAAACTGAACTCAGATGGTGAGATAGGAAAGCAGACGCTAATCCTTCACTTGATGCTACAGTTATTTGCAGAATGTGTCTAAATCCTCTCCGACAAACGCCCATAAGACTATTCAGCTCATCTAGTCTGCTCCACTGTTCATTGGGATCGTGGTTGATCTGATCATCCTCAACTCCACTTTCCTGCCTTTTCCCCATAAACCTTAATTGCCCTTATTCATTAAAAATCTGCCTATCTCATCCTTGATTATACCCTAATGACACAGACTCAAAAGCCCTCTGCAGTAAAGAATTCCACCGATTCTCAATCCTCTGAGAAGAAATTCTTCCTCATCACAGTCTTAAATGCGTGACCCCTTACTCTGAAAATTTATGCTGTAGTCTTTGTTTCCTACAGGGGGAAGCAACTTCTCCACATCTGCCCTATCAAACAGGACGTCAAGTTGGGCAAAGAAGTGGCAGATGGAGTTCAACCCTGAAAAGTGTGAAGTGATAGATTTTGGAAGGTCAAACTTGAATGCAGGATACAGGGTTAATGGCAGGATTCTTGGCAGTGTGGAGGAACAGAGGGATCTTGGGGTCCACGTCCATCGATCCCTCAGAGTTGCTATCCAAGTTGATAGGGTTGTTAAGAAGGCGTACGGTGTGTTGGCTTTCATTGGTAGGGGGATTGGGTTAAAGAGCCTCAAGGTTATGCTGCAGCTCTATAAAACCCTGGTTTGATCACACTTGGTATATTGTGTTCAGTTCTGGATGCCTCGTTATAGAAAGCATGTGGAAGCTTTAGAGAGGGTGCAGAGGAGATTTACCAGGATGCTGCCTGGACTAGAGGGCAGGTCTTATAAGGAAAGGCTGAGGGAGCTAGTGCTTTTCTCATTAGAGAGAAGAAGGATGAGCGGTGACTTGATAGAGGTGTACAAGATGATGAGAGGCACAGATACAATGGATACCTAGAGATATTTTCCCTGGGCAGAAATGACTATTACGAGGGGGCATAATTTTAAAGCGATAGGAGAAAAGTATCAGGGAGATGTCAGAGGTAGGTTCTTTACACTGAGAGTGGTGGGCGTGTGGAATGCACTGCCAGCAGTGGTAGTGGAGTCAGATACTTTAGAGACTTTTAAACGACTCTTGAGTAGGACATGGAGGATAGTAAAATGTAGGTTTTGTAGGGTAGTTTGATCCTGGAGTAGGATAATAGGTCGGCACAACATCGTGGACCAAAGGGTCTGGACTGTGCAATACTGTTCCATGCTGTATGTTCAAATCCCCAAAGAATCTGAAATGTTTTAATAAGGTCGTCACTCACTGTTCTAAACTCCGATGGGTACGGATCAATCTACTCAACCTGTCCTCTTAGGACAATTCCTCCCTGCTTGGAAACAGCCAAGTGAAACTTCTGTGGACTGCCTCGAATGCCAGTCCATCTTTCCTTAGACAAGGGGACAAAAACTGTTCGCAGTATTCTAACCGGAGATTGACCAATGCCTTTTATAATTTGAACAAAACTTCCCTATTTTCATCAGAGATAATAGGAACTCCAGATAACACCTTCCACCCCAACCTTAAGTTCACCTGGACCATCTGTAACACCTCGCTCACCTTCCTGGACCTCTCTGTCTCCATCTCAAGGAACCACCCAGAAACCGATATCCATTTCAATCCTACTGACTCCCACAGCAACCTGGAATTAACCTCCTCCCACCCACCTTCCTGCAAAAATGCCATTCCCTATTCCCAATTCCTTCGCCTCCGCCGCACCTGCTCCCAGGATGAGACATTCCACTCCTGTACATCTCAGATGTCCTCATTCTTCAAGGACCGCAACTTCCCCCCCGCAGTGGTCGAGAACGCCCTCGACCGTGTCTCCCGCATTTCCCGGAACACATCCCTCACGCCCCGTCCCCGCAATAATAACCAAAAAAAGAATCCCCCTCGTCCTCACGTACCACCCCACCACCCTCCGGATCCAACGCATCATCCTCCAACACTTCCGCCATCTGCAATCTGACCCCACCACCAAAGACATTTTTCCCTCCCCACCCTTATCTGCCTTCCGGAGGGACCAGCCCCTCCGCGACTCCCTTGTCCACTCCACACTCCCCTCCAGCCCCACCACACCATGCACTTTTCCTTGCAACCGCACATCTGTTCACCTGCACATCTGCCAATGTGGTATACTGCATCCGCTGTACCCGTTGTGGCTCCCTCTACATTGGAGAAACCAAGCAGAGGCTTGGGGACCGCTTTGCAGAACACCTGCGTTCAGTTCGCAACAAACAACTGCACCTCCCAGTCGCGAACCATTTCAACTCCCCCTCCCATTCCTCAGACGACATGTCCATCCTGGGCCTCCTGCAATGCCACAGTGATGCCACCCGAAGGCTGCAGGAACAGCAAATCATATTCAGCCTGGGAACCCTGTAGCCCCATGGTATCAATGTGGATTTCACAAGCTTCAAAATCTCCCACCCCCTACCGCATCCCAAAACCAGCCCAGCTCGTCCCCGCCTCCCTAACCTATCCTTCCTCTCACCTATCCCCTCCTCCCACCTCAAACCCCACCCCCATCTCCTACCTACTAACCTCATCCCGCCCCCTTGACCTGTCCGTCCTCCCTGGACTGACCTATCTCCTTCCTAACTCCCCACCTGCACTCATCTTTACTGGCTCCATCCCTGCCTCTTTGACCTGTCTATCTCCTCTCCACCTATCCTCTCCTCTATCCATCTTCTATCCGCCTCCCCCTCTCTCCCTATTTATTTCAGAACCCTCTTCCCCTCCCTCATTTCTGATGAAGGGTCTAGGCCCGAAATGTCAAGCCTTCCTGCTCCTATGATGCTGCTTGACCTGCTGTGTTCATCCAGCTCCACGCCTTGTTATTCCCTATTTTTATACTCTGTTTTCTTTGAAATAAAAGTCAAAATTTCATTTATCTTCCTGATTACCATGTGAACTTGAACCAAAGTTCCAGGATCTTACATAATTGATCAAATCTCTTCATCTTTGCTATCCTTGACCTTGATAAAGTTCTGACCAAGATGGGAGGAGAGCACGGTCTCACAATATAACTGGAAAGATTAGACCACAAGAAATAGAAACAGGATGAGGCTGTTCAGCCCCTTGAGCCTGCTCCGTCATTCATTGGGATCATAGCTGATTCAACATTCCTGCCCACTTTCCTGCCATTTCCCTGTCAGCCTTGATTACCCTGACAAATCAAGGTCAATCTCAGCCTTAAATATGCAGAAGGACTCTGCCCCCTCAGCTGCCTGTGGCAGAATTCCAAAGGCACTCAACCTTTTTGGCAGAGGAAGGGCAGAGACAGGGCCCACAGCAGTTGGGGAAGTGTTAAGGATGGGAGTTACATGCTTGATTCCTGTTGGTGAGTGGGAGCTTTGGAGGGAGGGTGGGGGCAGGGTGTTGAATGGGGGTGTCAGGAGTG
Organism: Ginglymostoma cirratum; assembly: GCA_024137785.1. Lineage (NCBI taxonomy): Eukaryota > Metazoa > Chordata > Chondrichthyes > Orectolobiformes > Ginglymostomatidae > Ginglymostoma > Ginglymostoma cirratum. The sequence continues at coordinate 142,005 of JAHRHZ010000019.1, forward strand.
ATGGACTGTCTAGGGACTGCCAGGAAGAAAGGCACTCAGTGTTTGGGAATGGCGTCCAGCCTCAGGAGCGGGTAACCTTGCTGTTACTGATGTACAATAAAGGTGTCAAGAAGTGAAGGAGGGACTGAAGTGGGAGCAAACCAGAGGAGCCAGAGTAGCCTCCACGTGGGCAGCTGTCAGCTTAAGGGCCTCCTCAGGAGGCGACAGGACTTTGTGCTCGATGCCATTTGCTCAGAGAGGTAGACGGTGTCTCCCCAGGCTGAGTGTTGCCCTAGGACTCTGTCACAGATCAATGCCAGGAGCTGGAGGATGACCTATGACCTGAAGGAGTGGGTGGTTGCGGTCATTCTGAGGGTCTGCACACACTGACCGTGACGCCAACGCTAACCGTAAGATGGAATGTCATGTTCCAGAAGTTGCATGAACCTCTTGGTCTGTGCAGAAGGGAAAAGTATTACTCAGGCCATAGGTGGCCATCTAAGCACAGTGCAGGATCTTTCTGTTGTCCCCCCTTGGATTGATATCTATTGGCTGTTATTGGCAGCGTTTGTTTCAGGTCATATCACTTCACCTCGTTTCCCTGTGACGAAGTCAGTGTGGCACTCTGGGCAGTCAGCTGGGTGGCCCTAGGTGCAGGACTTGACAGACTACGGCACATCACACTGTGAGCGTCGTAATCACAAAGCAGTTGAGTTCACTCGGAGAATGGTATGCCAACAATGTACATGTGAGCTATCATCGTGAGCACCAGGGCTGGGTGCTGCTAGAATTGGAGAGTCGAGAACCAAAGTCTGGATTCTCGGAATAAGGGATCACACATCTCAGGTAGAGACGAAGAGGAATTTTTTCTCTGAGGGAAGTGAACCTGTGGAATTCTTTACCGCAGAGTGACGTCAAGGCTGGGTCATTGAGTTTATTTAAGGACGAGATTGACAGATTTTTAATTAAATGAGGGAGTCAAGAGTTATGAGGAAAAGGCAGGCAAGTAGAATTGAGGATGATCAGGTCAGCCATGATCCCATCGAATGGCACAGCATATTCAATGGGCTGAGTGGCCTACTTGTGCTCCAATGATTTATATTGTGTGTGTCACTTGTACCCTGAGGTGCGTTGGTTTGTGGCTGCTATCCCACTGCAGACATGGATGAAGGGCATTTTCAGACTATCAGCGCTTTAGTGGGTACACAGCTGGTATTGATGCCAGGCAGCTTGGTGTACTACAGTTCTTGGTGAGAACACTTGTGCATAACCAGGGGGAGAATAGGACAAGTGCAGCATCTTAGAGGCTCGTGGTTCATGAGGCGAGTTTGAGGAGAGTGTGGCAGAAAACCTACTCAGCCGTCATGGAGAGAAATCCTCCATGAAACCCAACTAAAATGAAACTTCACTGAATTTAGTAAGATTCCAGTTGTAATGTAAGGGTCATCCTAGAAACATATCCATGGATGAGGGACTTTTGACTCAATCACATGAAGGCTTATTAAACCTGGCGACATAGTCCGCAGGGAGTAGTTAACAATGGGCTGTACAGCTGATGAGGATAACAATGAGATGCTGAAGAGATGATCAACGCAAAGATTTAAAAACCTCAAAAGAAAATAGAGCGTAAACCATGATCATCAGCAACCAGCAGACTTAGTGGGAAGATCATACCATTTGAAGAAGGAGATGCTGTGCGTCATGGGATCAAATCCCGCCAGAGCTGTTGGTGCCATTTCAACTTAATGAATGACATAGAAAATAGCAGCAGGAGTAAGCCATTCAGCCCTTTGAGCCTGCTCTGTCTTTTAAGATGATCATGGCTGATCATCCAATCATTTTCTTCCCACAACCTTTGGTCCTTTTTTCCCTAAGAATGATATTTAACTCCTTCATGACAACGTTCAATGTTTTTGTCTCAACCACCTTCTATGACAGTGATTTTCACAGGCTCCCCACTCTCTGTGTCAAGACATTTCTCATCTCAGTCCAAAATGGACTACCCTGTATCCTTTTACTGTGACCCCAGGTTCTGGATTCCCCAGTCATCAGGAAACCTGTAATTGAAAGCTCATCTCACGGATGATGATCATGAGAGCATACATTGACTGTTGTAAAAACCCATCTGGTTCAGTAATGCCCTTTTCAGGGGGAAATCTGATGTTCTTAACTGGTCTAGCCTACATGTAATTTCAGGGCCGCACCAACATGATTGTTTCTTAAATGCCCCTCAAAGGTCCCAGCCATCCACACTATTGGAGGGAAATTGAGGCTGGACAACAAATGTTGGCTGGAATTAAAAAATGTAATTATCCTAAGACAGCTAAAGCTAAGCAGTTTGACAGGGGTAAATGCTGAGAAAATGTTTCCCCTCATGGGAGCATCTAGGTCCAGAGGCACAGTCTCAGAATAAAGGGGCTCCAATTTGAGGCAGAGATGAGGGGGAATTTCTTCTCTCAGAGAGTTGAGAGTCTTTGTAACTCCTTCCCACAAAGAGCTTGAGGCAGTCCTTATGTATATTTAAGGCTGAGGTTGATAGATTCTTGATCAGTCAGGGAATCTAGGGTGATGGGGAAAAGGGCAGGAAAGTGGATGTGAGGAATATTGGATCATTCATGAGCCTATTGAATGGCAGAGCAGACTTGAGGGGCCAAACTGCTTGCTCCTGCTCCTGTTTCATATGGTCTTATTAAGCATTTCCAGATCTGGAAGTTTTTGCCTTCTCTTAGAAGAATTCTCTTAGAAGGCATTCTGCTGTGGATTCAGTCAAATCAGCCTGATGTGGGAATTGTCGCTGTAGAATTGTATGTGTTCTACAAGCCTTTGGGGTCCCGGTCACCATTAACCCCAGCTTAACCCCCTTTACC
>JAHRHZ010000019.1:149850-162793 GCA_024137785.1 Ginglymostoma cirratum
TCTCTGATGCCATATCTTCGATCTTGTGATCCACACCATCTCTGATCTCTTTGCATTTTTGCACTGAGTTCTGAATTTCTGTGTGAGCCACTTCCACCTCAGATCGGAATCTTCTCTCCTCTGTGTCACTGAGAGTTTTGTCACAAGCTTGAATGACGATATCAGCGAGAGTCACGACCGATGTTAATGTGTCTAAATAATGCGGTAAGACTCGCTTCTTGAAATTGTTCTTGTCGTCCATTTCTATGGTTGTGGCTGGTATAGAGCGTGAGTGAAGATGTCACTGGGCACTGTGCAGAGCCACAGCAGGGTCTTGACGGACTGTTACCCGATGAGAGGTGAACAAACTTTCTCTCCCTCTCGTTCTGAAAGGCAACAGCTCAAGCAGCGAGTGACGGAGCAGGATGTGGCGGAGCTGCTCTTATACTGGGCTCTGGGAGGAGCATTTACACAGTGTGTGGATCGTGGGGCTGGTTATACATCAAAAGGAAGTGTTTCTTTATGACTACATGACCAAGGTTTGACTTTGATATTTGCTGTAATTGCGTTCCCATTTCCTTCCATCGTCACTCCTGCCTAAACCAACCCTGCCTTTGGACCCTTTTATTCTCGCTTATCCCATAAGACCATAAAGAATAGGAACAGGTATAGGCCATTCAGCCCCTTGAGCCTGCACCACCATCCAATAGCATCATGGCTGATCTGACATTCCTCACGTCCACTTTCCTGACCTTTCCCCATCAAGGATCTCTATTCAGCCCTAATTATATACAAGGACTCTAGCCTGACAGCTCTCTGTGGTAAGAAGTTCCAAAGAGACGCAGCCCTTTGAGAGAAGAAATTCCTCCTCATCTCAGTTTTAAATTGGTGCTCCTTTATTCTGAGCTGATATCCTCTGGTCCTAGATTCTCCCATGAGGAGAAACATCATAGAACGAAGAAAAGAACAAAAAAATTACAGTGTAGAAGCAGGCGCTTTGGCCCTCCATGCTGCCCGTCACAACTTAAACTCCCTACCCTTCCGGGGACCGTATACCTCTATTCCCATCCTATTCATGTATTTGTCAAGACGCCCTTAAAAGTCACTATAGTATCTGCTTCTCCTACCTCCCCCGGCAGCAAGTTCCAGACCCCTCTGTGTTAAAAAAAACTTGCCTTGTACGTTACCTTTAAATCTTGTCCCTAGCATCTTAAACCCATGGCCCCTGGTAACTGACTTTTCCACCCTGGGAAAAAGCTTCTGACTGTCCAGTCCGTCCAAGCCCTTCATAATCTTGTAGACCTAACAGGTCGCCTCTCAACTTCCGTCGTTCCACTGAGAACAACCCAAGTTTCTCCAACCTCTTCTCATAGCTAATGCCCTCCATACCAGGCAACATCCTAGTCAGTCTTTTCTGAACCCTCTCCAAAGCCACCACATCCTTCTGGTAGTGTGGCGACCAGAATTGAACACAATATTACAAATGCGGCCTAACTAAGGTTCTATAAAGCTGCAACATTACCTGCCAATTTTTGAACTAAATGCCCTGGCCGATGAAGGCAAGCATGCCATATGCCTTTCTAACTACCTTTTCTACCTGCATTGCCACTTTCAGTGATCTGTGTACCTGTGCATCCAGACCCCTCTGCCTATCAGTACTCTTAAGGGTTCTGCCATTTACTGTATATTTTCCATCTGGATTAGACCTTCCAAAATGCATTACCTCATATTTTTCTGGAATAAACTCCATCTTCCATCTCTCTGCCCAAGTCACCGACCGATCTACATTCAGCTGTATCCTTTGATGGTCCTCATCGCTGCCCGCAATTCCACCAACCTTTGTAACATCGGCAAACTTACTAATCAGACCAATTACATTCTCCTCCAAATCATTTACATTTATTACAAACAGGAAAGATCCCAACACTGATCCCTGAGGAATGTCACTGGTCATAGCCCTTCATTCAGAAACGCACCCTTCCACTGCTACCCTCTGTCTTCTATGACCAAGCCAGTTTTTTATTCATCTTGCAAGCTCATCTCTGACCCCATGCGACTTTACCTTCTGTATCAGCCTGCTACGAGGGACTTTGTCAAAGGCCTTACCAAAGTCCATGTAGACAACATCCACTGCCCTATCCTCATCGATCATCTTTGTCACTTCCTCAAAAAACTCAACCAAGTTAGTGAGACACGACCTCCCCTTCACAAAACCATGTTGCCTCTTGCTAATATACCCATTGATTTCCAGGTGGGAGTAAATCCTGTCTTGAAGATTCCTCTCCAATAATTTCCCTACCACTGATGTAAGGCTCACCTGCCTGCAATTGGCTGGATTATCCCTGCCACCCTTCTTAAACAAGGGAACAACATTGGTTATTCTCCAATCCTCTAGGTCCTCCCCTGTAACCTTTGAGGATACTAAGATTTTCCTCAAGACCCCAGCAATTTCCTCCCTTGCCTCTCGGTATTCTGAGGTACATCCCATCAGGCCCTGGGGACTTGTCCACCTTAATGTTTTTCAAGGCCCCCAATACATCCTCCCTTTTGATCTGAACATGACCCAAACTATCTACACACCCTTCCCCAGACTCATCACCCACCAAGTCCTTCTCTATAGTGAATACTCATGCAAAGTACTCATTTAATACCTCGTCCATTTCCTCTGGCTCCACACATAAATTCCCTTCCCTGTCCTTGAGTGGGCCAACCCTCTGTCTGGCTACCCTCTTGCTCTTTATATATGTATAAAAAGCCTTGGGATTTTCCTTAATGCTGTTGGCAAATTACTTTTCATGACCCCTTTTAGCCCTCTTGACTCCTTGGTTAAGTTTCTTTCGACTTTCCTTGTATTCCACCCTTGCTTCATGTGTTCCCAACCTTCTAGCCTTGATAAATGCTTCCTTTTTCTTTTTGATTAGGCTCACAATATCTTTCATTATCCAAGGTTCCCTAAACTTGCCATACCTTAACCTTCATCCTTAAAGGAATGTGCCGGCCCTGAGTTCCCAGCAACTTACACTTGAAAGCATCCCATATAGCACCATCTCAGCATTTACCTTGTCAAGCCCCTTAAAAGTTCTATATGTTTCAATGAGATTACCTCCCATTCTTCTAAACTCCAGTGAGTAGAGTATTAGCCTGTTTATCCTTTGGTCATAAGACAATCCCTCCATATCAGGGATCATCCTAGTGAACCTTCTCTGAACTGCTTCTAATGAAATGTTATAGAACATAGAACAATATAGCACAGGAATGGGCACTTCGCCCCATAATGTTGCACTGAACCTGATGCCAAATTAAACTAAACCCCTCTGCCTGTCCTTGGTCCAAATCTCTTTATTCCTTGCATATTCATGTGCTTAACTAAAAGTCCCTATTGTAGCTGCCTCCACCAGCACCCTTAACAGCGTGTTCTGGACTCCTGTCACTGCCTGTTTAAAAAAAATTTTGAACTTCATCCCTCTAACCTTAAATGCATGCCCCCTAGTATTAGACATTTCAGCTCTGGGAAGAAGATTCTGGCTGTCAACCCTTCATGCATTTCATCATTTTGTAGACGGCTACCAAGTCTCCCCTCAGCTTCCACGGCTCCAGAGAAAACAACTCGAGTTTTTCCAGCCTCTCCTTATAACTCATACCTTCTATTCCAGGCAGCATCTTGGTAAACGTCTTCTACACCTTCTCCAAAACCTCTATGTTCTTCCTGTAATGTGGCAACCAGAAAGGAGTGCAATACTTTTAAGTGTGGCGTAACCAAAGTCTTACAAAGCTGCATATCTTTCAAGCAAGCAAAACTTTTCCAACCAGTACACCAGATGTGGTCTCCCCAGCACCTTGCACAGTTGCAGTAAGACTTCCCTACAATTATACGCCAACCCTCTTCAACTAAGGGCCAACATTTTATTACCCTTCCCGATTACCTGCTGCGCCTGTGTGCTTGCTGTCTGTGTTTCTCGCATTCTAACTTCCCACATTGCTCAGCACCTGTTTCCTGCGGAGTGCTGTCCTTCCTGAGAAACAATTTCCTGAACATTTTCACTGCCCAGCAATCAGCAGTCGGTGGCCTGAATCTTTGCCCAGGTTTTTGAAGATGAAAATTATTTCAGATTTACCCCAAATCAAATTAATCATTTTATTTCAGTGTGATGTTTGAGATTCTTGCTGATTTCCCCTCAGCACCTTTTCCAATTTGATCAGGGAAAGGTTAGAAACAGATAAGAGATTTTGTGATGTGTGATTGATCTGTGCCCGATTCTCCTAATGTTTGCATGAAAGCTTCCTGCACTAGATTTGTACACCCTGCGGCGCGGCTGCGCATCTGCGTGGTGACTCAGTACTACAACCTCTTGACTGGCTAGCACTGGCTAAAGGGGAAGTGAATTCTGGCTGCAGCCAATGCCTGGACAGTTTGTACAAGTGAACTTGGCTTTAGACTGATGCAGGAATGGAGCAATAGGGCCATGAGCATGTTGTTTTGGAGTGCGTTCACCAAAGCTCAGACAGGGAGTTTTTTTTTTAGTTTTACTTTTAGTTTTGAACGGTTCCGCAGTGGTCTTGCATAAAGGTGGTTGAATAGGCCTTGAGCCCTTGAGAAGGAAAAGACATCGAACTAGATTACCTCAGAGAGAAGAATTAATGTTAGTCCCAGACCAGAAATGTTGGGAAAAAAAATTCCTAAAAAGGGCACTTGAGCTCAAATAGATAATAGCTCCAGGAAGAAGCTTTCTGCAGTTCCAGAATGGAACATAGAACATAGAACAGTACAGCACAGTACAGACCCTTCGGCTCACGATGTTGTGCCGAATTTTTACCCTAAACCTAAGGTCTACATAACCTCCAACCCTACCTAAAGTCTGAAATGACATAAACCTACTGAAGTATTAGCATCATGGATTCTGGTATGAATGCAGGTGCAATTACAACATTTATAGATGAGTACATAAATATATAATATTCGAAGCAATATGGGCCAAGTGGAGGCAGGTGGGACTAGTTTAGTTTGGGTTTACGGTCAGCATGGACGAGTTGGCCTGAAGTGCCTGTTTCTGTGCTGTATGATTCTGTTTCACCTAAAGGAAACCACTCCCTGGTGATGGCAAATGGGCAAAGGAAATTGGTCACAGGAAGTTGGTATTAAAAGCTAGAAAGATGACAGCAACAACTGGCATTTGCAAAGACTTCTTTTTTTTTGAAACCTATAGCCAGAAATACTTGGCGGGGATGGTGAAAATACATTCCAAGCATTATTAAGACTATAGCGGGATCCATACATTGGTTGACGCTGCTATTTTGTTTGTCAGAAATAGCATAAAAGCAGAAAAAGAGGTGAGATATCACTTTGATATCATGTTTGGTGCGCGCATCAAATACGAACACCTTCTCAACTCTCCTTTAAAACAGCAATTATAAAAACAGCCGCAAAAAGAAGTTAAAAAAAACACAAAAATAGAAATTGCTGGAGAATCTTAGCAGATCTGGCAGCATCCCCAGTAATAACTATTCACCCTCCTAGCCAGATCGTTCATTCACTCTTTTGTCTGTCCAACCGTTCTTCTCTCTCTTTGGGCTCTATTCCCACCTATCGTTTACTTCTTAACCCTTCCCCCCCTCCACTCCATTTTCTGCATGCAAAGCCAACATTTTCCTAGCTACAGAGATAAAAGGTACTGCAGATGCTGGCGAATCAGAGATAACAAGCATGGGCCTATTTATTTCAGAACCCTCTTCCCCTCCCCCATTTCTGATGAAGGGTCTAGGCCCGAAACGTCAAGTTTTCCTGCTCCTGTGATGCTGCTTGACCTGCTGTGTTCATCCAGCCCCATGCTTGTTATCTCGGATTTTCCTAGCTACCATCAGTTTTGAGGAAGGGTCACTCGGCCCGGAGCATTAACTCTGATTGCTATCTACAGGCGCTGCCAGACCTGCTGAGCTTTTCCAGCAATTTCTGTTTTTGTTTCTGATTTCTAGCATCTGCACTGTCAACAGATTCAGTAAAACAAAAGATCTGCCTTGTCTCACTCACCCACAGAAACAGTGTGCAGTACTTTCTTTCAAAAGCAAGTTTTATAGTAAAAGAAGTGGATGTTTGTAAATGTTGTGCCATACAAGTGGGCTGCATTGTCCTGGACGGTGTCAAGCTTCTTGAGTGTTGTTGGAGCTACACCTATCCAGGCAAGTGGGGAGTATTCCATCACACTCCTGACTTGTGCCTTGTAGATGGTGGACAGGCTTTGGGGAATCAGGAGGTGAGTTACTCGCTACAGTATTCCCAGCCTCTAACCTCCTCTTGTAGCCAATGCGAGGAGTCCAGTTGAGCTTCTGGCCCATGGTAACCCCCAGGATGTTGATAGTGGGGGATTCAGTGATTATAGCACTATTGAATATCAAGGGGTGGTGATTAGATTCTGTCTTAGTGAAAATTGTCATTGGTTGGCATTTATGTAGCATTATGTTACTTGCCACTTCTGAGCTCAAGCCTGGATATTGTCCAGATTGTGTTGCATTTGGACATGGACTGCTTCAGTATTTCAGGACTTGGAGACTGTAAGGACTGCAGATGCTGGAAGTTAGAGTCAATAATTGTAGAGCTGAAGAAGCACAGCAGGTCAGACAGGATCCTAGAAGCAGGGAAGTTAACATTTCGGGCTGGAACCCTTCGTCAGGACTGGCCTGACAAAGAGTTTCGGCCTGAAACATTGATTTCCCTGCTCCACGGATGCTGTCTGACCTGCTGTACTTTTCCAACTCCATATTTATTGACTCAGTATCTGAGGAGTCTTGAATGGTGCTGAACATTGTGCAATCATCGGCGAACATCCACAGTTCTGACTTTGTGATGGAAGGAAGATCATTGAAGCAGCTAAAGATGTTTGGGCCTCAGATACTACTCTGAGGAACTACTGCAGAGATGTCCTGGGGCTGAGAGGACTGATCCAGGCGATAAAGAAGACAAATGGTATATTGGCCTTCATTGCGAGAGGTTTCGAGTACAGGAGCAGGGATGTGTTGTTACAGTTACACAGGGCCTTGGTGAGACCACAGCCTGGAATGGGTAGGTGATGGCTGGGTGATATTATCGCTAGCCTATTAATCCAGAAACCTAGCTAATGTTCTGGGGACCCAGGTTCGAATTCCACCATTGTAGATAATTTTTTAAAAAGTTTGGAATTAAGAATCTACTGATCACCATGAAATCATTGCTGATTGTCGGAAAAAACCCATCTGGTTCACTAACGTCCTTTAGGGAAGGAAAACTCCCACCCTCACCTGGTCTGGCCTACATATGACTCCAGACCCACAACAATGTGGTTGACTCTCAGTTGCCCTCTGAAATGGCCGAGCAAGCTACTCAGTTATACCAGTCAGTACAATGTCACAAGGAAATGAAACCAGACAGATCACCTGGCATCAATCTAGGCACCGGAAAAAACAAAAGCAGAAACAGCCCTGTTGATCCTGCCAAATTCCACCTCACTAACATCTGGGGGCTAGTGCCAAAATCGGGAGAGCTGTCTCACAGACTAGATAAGCAATAGCCCAACATTGTCTCTAAGGTATGATTCTATGAGTATGACCATGTCCCAGACACTACCATCACCGTCTCTGGATATGTCCTGTTCCAATGGCAGGGCAGAGCTGGCGGATATGGTGACACAGTGGTATATAGTCGGGCGGGTGTTGCTCTGGGACTCCTCAACATTGACTCCAGACCCCATGAAGTCTCATGGCTTCAGCTTATACATGGGCAAAGAAAACTCCTGCTGATTACCACATACCGTCCTCCCTCAGCTGACGAATCAGTACTTCCCCCTGTTGAACAACACTTAGAGGAAACACTTAGGATGGCAAGGGCACAAGATGTACTCTGGGTGAGGGATTTCACTGTCAACCACCAAGAATGGCTTAGCAGCAGTACGACAGATTGGGCCGGTTGGGTCCCAAAGGACATAGCGGCTAGACTGGGTCTGCGGCGGGTGGTGAGGGAACCAACTAGAGGGAAAAACATACTTGACCTCATGCTTACCACCAGCTGCTGTTGAATCTGTCCATGACTGTATCAGTAAGAGTGACCATCGCACAGTCCTTGTGGAGACGAAGCCCTGCCTTCACATTGAGAACAACCTCTATTGTGTTGTGGCACTATGACTGTGCTCAATGGGACAGACTTTGCACAGATCTAGCAACTCAAGACTGGGCAGCCTTGAGGTGCTGTGGGCCATCAACAGCAGCAGAATTGTACTCCAGCACAATCTGTAGCCTCATGGCCCGGCATGTCCCCCACTCAACCATTACCATCAAGCCAGGGGATCAACCCTGGTTCAATGGAGAGTGCAGGAGGGCATGTCAGGAGCAGCACCAGGCATACCTGAAGAAGAGGTATCAACCTGGTGAAGTCACCAAACAGGACTACTTGCATGCCAAACAGCGAAAGCAGCAAGTGATAGACAGAGCTAAGCAATCCCACAACCAACGGATCAGATCTAAGCTCTGCTTTGCCGCATCCAGTTGTGAATGGCGGTGGACAATCAAACAACTCACTGGAGGAGGAGTCTGCACAAATATCCCCATCCTCAATGATGGAAAAGCCCAACACTTTGGTACAAAAGATAAGGCTGAAGCATTCGCAGCAATCTTCAGTCAGAAGGGTCGAGTGGATGATCCATCTCTGCCTGCTCCAGTGGTCCCCAGCATTACAGATACCAGGCTACAGCCAATTCGATTCACTCCACGTGATATCAAGAAATGGTTGGAGACGCTGGATACTGGAAAAGCTACGGGCCCTGACAACATTCCAGCAATAGTAGAGAAGACGTATGCTCCAGAACTTGCCTCTCCCCTAGCCAAGCTGTTCCAGTACAGTTACAACACTGGTATCTACCCGACAATGTGGAAAATTGCCCAGGTATGTCCTGTACACAAAAAGCAGGACAAATCCAACCCGGCCAAATACCGCCCCATCAGTCTCCTCTCGATCATCAGTAAAGTGATGGAAGGTGTCAGTAACAGTGCTATCAAGCAGCACCTGCTCAGCAATAACCTGCGCAGTGACACCCAGATTTGGTTCCACCAGGGCCACTCAGCTCCTGACCTCCTTACAGCCTTGGTTCAAACATGGGCAAAAGAGCTGAATTCCAGAGGTGAGGTGAGAGTGACGACCAATTGTGGCATCAAGGAGCTTGAGCAAATCTGGAATCAATGGTAATCGGGGCAAAATCTCTGGTGGTTGGAGTCATGCCTGACATATAGGAAGATGGTCGTGATTGTTGGAAGTCAATCATCTCAGCTCCAGGACATCTCTGCAGGAGTTCCTCAGGGCAGTGTCCTTGGCCCAACCATCTTCAGCTGCTTCATCAATGATCTTCCTTCCACTATAAGGTCAGAAGTGGGGTTGTTCGCCGATGATTACACAATGTTCAGCACCATTTGTGACTTCTTAGATACTGAAGCAGTCCGTGTTCAAATGCAACAAGATCTGGACAATATCCAGGCTTGGGATGACAAGTGGCAAGTAACATTCACGCCACACAAATGCCAGGCCATGACCATCACCAATAAGAGACAATTTAACCACCGTCCCTTGACATTCAGTAGTGTTACCATCACTGAAACCCCCTCTATCAACATCCTACGTGTCTTCATTGACAAGACACTCAGCTAGACTCACCACATAAACAGTGACTACAAGAGCAGGGCAGAAGCTAGGAATACTACAGCGAGAAACTCACCGCCTGACTCATCAAAGCATGTCCAACATTTATAAGGTACAAGTTGGGAGTGTGATGGAATACTCCACACTTGCCTGGATGGGGGCAGCTCCAACAACACTCAAGAAGGTTTGATACCATCCAGGACAAAGCAGCCCCCTTGATTGGCACCACATCCACAAGCATCGGCTCCCTCCACCACCGACACTCAGTAGCAGCAGTGTGTACCATCTACAAGATGCACTGCAGAAATTCAACAATGATCCTCCAACTGCACTTTCTGAACCCACAACCACTTCCACCTAGAAGGACAAGGACAGCAGACATATGGGAACACCACCACCTCCACCATCCTGGCTTGGAAGTATATCGCCGTTCGTTCACTGCCGCTTGGTTAAAATCCTGGAACTCCCTCTGTAATGGCATTGTGGGTCAACATACAGCTGGTGGACTGCAGCAGTTCAAGGGCAACTAGGGATAGTAGAAAGAGAAGCCCATGTTCCACAAATGAATTTAAAAAAATATTATGTGCAGTTTTGGTCTCCTTTCCTGAGAAGGGATGTTCTTGTTCCCGGGCTGATTCTGGGGATGACAGGTCTGATGTATGACGAGAGATTGACTAGGTTGGGATTGTTTTTGCCAAAGTTCAGACGAATGAGGGGGATCTCAGAGACTTAAAATTCCAACAGGCCTGGACAGGGTAGATGCAGGGAGGATGTTACTGATGGTGAGTGTGTCCAGAGCCAGGGTCACAGTGTGAGGATTCGGGGTAAATGATTTAGGATGGAGATGATGAGTCATTTCTTCACCTAAGGAATGGTGAGCCTGTGGAATTCATTACCACAGGAAGTAGTTGAATGTATTCAAGAGGCGACTAAATATAGCACTTGGGGCGAATGGGAAGGTTATGGGGAGAAAACAGGATTAGACTATTGAGTTGGATGATCAGCCATGATTGTGAAGAATGGTGGGGTAGACCTGAAGGAGAAGACCATTCAGCCCTGCTCCTGCCTTCTATGTTTCTCTATTTCTATTACCCTTTGTAATTGGCTGGGATTGATTTGTCCTGCTTTTTGTGTACAGATCTGGAAAATTTTCCACATTATCGGGTAGATGCTTGTGTTGTATCTGTACTGGAATAACTTCACTCTGGGCCTGGCAAGTTCTGCGGCACAAGTCTTCAATTCTATTGTTGGAATGTTATCAGGGCCTATAGCCCTTTTAGTATCCAACTCTAACCAATACTTGATAACACATGGAGTGAATGGAATTGGCTAAAGACTGGTATCTGTAATGCTGGGGACCACTGGAGGAGGCCAAGATGGATTATCCACACTGCAATTCTGGCTGATATTTGCTGCGAATGCTTCAGCCTTATCTTTTGCACTGACATGCTGTAAGGATTCTCTATTGTACAGATATTTGAATGGAGACTGGATCGGTTGGGACTATGTTCACTGGAGTTTAGAAAAATGAGCAGAGTGCAAAGAAACCCATAAAATTCAAACAGGACAAGACAGGGTAAAGGCACGGAGGCTGTTGCATATGACTAGGAGTCCAGACCAGGGGCTTACAGTCCAAGGTACCAAGATAGGCCATTTAGGCCTGAGGTGAGGAGAAATGTCGTCGCGCAGAGTGGTGAGCCTGTGGAATTCTCTGCCGCAGAAACTGGTTGGGGACAAAACACTGAATGTTTTCAAGATGGGAATAGATACAGTTCTTAGAGCTTAAGGCAGGGTACGAGGAGAGAACGGAAACAGGTTGCTGAATTGGATCATCAGCTATGATCAAATTTAATGGTGGAACAAGATCAAAGTCCTGTCTCTGTTCCTATATTCTCTGTTTCTATGTTTGTCGAGAGGGAATATTTGTGGAGTCTCCTTCTCAGTGAGTTATTTAATTGTCCACGACCCTTCATGACTGGACAAATCTTTTGGTTGTGGGATTACTTAGCCCTGCCTATCACTTGCTGTTTGGCATGCAAGTAGTCCTGTTTGGTGGCCTCACCAGGTTGACACCTTACCTTCAGGTATGCCTGGTGCTGCTCCTGGCATGCCGTCCTCTCCATTGAACCATGATTAACCCCCTAGCTTGAGTGGGGGTATGTTGGGCCAGAGGTTACAGATTGTGCTGGAGTACAGTTTTTCTGATGGCCCATAGCACCTCATGGATACTCGGTCTTGAGTTGCTGGATCTGTTCGAAGTCTGTGCCGTTTAGCACGGCGATAGCCAGATAACAGTGGAGGGTATTCTCATTGCGACGGCGTGACTTCGTCTGCACAAGGACAATGCAGAGGTCACTCTTACTGATACTGATGGACAGATGCATCTGCAGCTGACAGATTGGTAAAGATAAGATCAAATATGTCTTTTCCTTTTGGTTCCCTCGCCATCTGCTGCAGACTCAATCTATTAGCTGTGTCCTTTAGGACCGACCAGCTCCATCAGTAGTGCTGCTGCCAAGCCACTCTTGGTGGTGGATGATTAAATCCCCCACCCAGAGCACCTTTTGTATTCTTGCCATCGGTGCCACTTCCAAGTGTCGTTCAACATGGAGGAGTACTGACTCCTCAGCTGAGGAAGGAAGGTAGGTGGTAATCAGCAGGAGATTTTCCTTGCCCATGATTAACCGGAAGCCATGAGACAAATGGTTTCCATCTCTGGCAACCTCCTAGAAACCGATATCCATTTCAAGCCTACCGACTCCCACAGCTCCCTAGAATACACCTCCTCCCATCCATCTTCCTGCAAAAATGCCATCCCCCATTCCCAATTCCTTCGCCTCTGCCGCATCTGCTCCCGGAATGAGGCATTCCACTCCCGGACGTCCCAGATGTCCTCGTTTTTCAAGGACTGCAACTTAACACCCCACAGTGGTAAAAAAACGCCCTTGGCCGCATCTCCCGCATTTCCCGCAACTCATCCCTCACACCCTCACCCCGCAGTAACAACCAAAACAGGATCCCCCTCGTCCTCACGTACCACCCCACCAATCTCCGAATCCAACGCATCATCCTCCGACACTTCCGCCTTCTGCAATCTGACCCCACCACCAAAGACATTCTTCCCTCTCCACCCTTATCTGCTTTCCGGAGGGACCACTCCCTCCGCGACTCTCTTGTCCGCTCCACACTCCCCACCAGCCCCACCACCCCCGGTACTTGCAACCGCAGGAAGTGCTACACCTGCCCCTACACCACCCCCCTCACATCCCCCCTCAACTCCCCCCTCACCCATCCCCCTCCCCTCCCCCCCTC
>JAHRHZ010000019.1:167793-212859 GCA_024137785.1 Ginglymostoma cirratum
CTTACAACTTTTCTGGATATTAGACATGTTACTGCTGGTCTCATCAAGTGAATTTACAGTTTCATTGCAAAGCTTCATCAGGCAACTCTTGAATGACTCTGGCTTTAGAAACAGGGATTTCTTGTCTGTATCGCTTTGCTTGAGTTTAACATCATTCATCTTTCTAACCTGTCGCACTAGGTCACTTAAATTAGTGACACATGCAATTGTTGGTAACAGAAATTTCTCCACATTGACCTGGGACTGCACCATCAGTTCAAAGTAGTTAGAAATTTGCCCTTCGTCTGGGAGCCGGGATTGCTTGTCGGACATGGCTGACATTGCCTGCAGTGAGGAAGAGCACAATGATGAGAAATCAGACAACACTGGGTGCCCTGTTACTGTAGAGATTGGATTTACATTATGAGCAAGATTGCAACACCAACCTTACACACAAAATCCAGATTTTCACCTTAACATCATGACTTAATCAAATCGTAGAATCATGCAGCACGGAAGGAGACCCTTCTGCCCATTCATTTGTGTTCTCTCTGGGGAGCTGAGCAACTTGTGGTTGTGAACAATGTTGACAGAAGCCTTCAGAGCTCGGGAAGGGGAGGTAGTGTGTCTCTCGACTTAAAAAAGTACCTCAAGCCTGAGGAAAGCCAGTTTAGGTTTGCATATCAGTTGTGGAAGTTGACGCCTTGAACCTTAATAACTAAGGGGCTTTGCAGTTTGCAGATCAGTTGCTCTGTGCCTTCTTTAAAGAAGTGAAAAGTGCCTGGAGAAAAGAGACTGAGAAACATAACGTTCTGGCATGGAAAAGGATTATCACAGTGAATCTTGTGGACTGGAGGCATTGGACTGCTGCCCCATGTTTTTTTCCTTCGTCAATGACAACTTTGTGTTTTGGTTTATTTGTGCACCTCTCTGTTTATGTGTAAGTGGCTAGGTTTCTAAAGGGGCTGGAGTTTTAGATTACAGTGTTATCTGTTGAGAATTCATAGTTAGTTACCTGTGGTTAGAATCTATTAGGTATGGAATCAATACCAAACGTTGTTAAGCACAGAAATCTGGTCTGTGTTTTCTGTACACCTGGGTCTTGAAAGAGGGAAATCAGGGAATTTGCCAATTTGATAAGGCTGTAACTTTGTGCAGAGTTTAATTTCTACATGCACGACCGCAGTGAAGTGTGAAAACGTGCGGCCCATATATTCCCATTCTCCTATCAATCCGCATCACAGTGCTAACTTTCCCAATCCAATATTTATCCAGTTCTATTTTCAAAGGTATCATTTAATCAACTGTCACTTTCCTTTCAGGCAGAATGTTCTAGATCACAACAAATCATTGGGTAAGCTTTCCTCCACAAGGTCGTATCTGCTTCATTCACCAATTACCTTCAATCTGTATTCATCTGGTTACTGACCCTTCAGCCAATGGAAGCTCTTTCTCCTTATTTATACTGTAAAAGGCCTTCTAGGCTAAACATCTCGATTCAATCTCCAACAATTGCCTTGCTCGAATCACACTCTATATTCTTTGTTTCATTCACTCAGGATGTGGACATCATGGGCTGGGACCGTGTTTATTGCCTGTCCCTAGTTGCCCCTTGACAGGGTTGTGGTGAGCTGCCTTCTTGAACTGCTGTAGTCCATGTGCTGTAGGTTGACACACAATGCCCTTAGGAAGGGAATTCCAGGATTTTGACCCGGCGACACGGGGGGAATGGCGATTATATTTCCAAGTCAGGATGGTGAGTGGCTTGGTGGGGAACCTGCAGGGGTGGTGTTCCCATGTATCTGCTGCTTTTGTCCATCTAGATGGAAATGGTTGTCTGTTTAGAACGTGCTGTCTAAGGAACATTGGTGAGTCTTATAGATAGTACATACTGCTGCTACTGAGCATTGGGGGTTGTGGGAATGTATGTTTGTGGATGTTGTGCCAGTTAAGCAGACAGCTTTGTTCTGGATGTTATCAGGCTTCTTGAGCGTTGTTGGGGCTGCACCATCAAGGCTACCGGGGAGTATTCCATCACACTCCTGACTTGTGCCTTGTAGATGGTGGACAGGCTTTGGAGGGTCAGGCGGTGAGTTATTCGCTGCTGTGTTCCTAGGCCCTGATCTGCTCTTGAAGCTTACCGTATTTATATGTCTAGTCCAGTTCTATTTTTGGTCAGTGGTAATCTTCAGGATGCAAAGAATGAAGGATACGGTGATGGTTTTGCCATTGAATGTTATAGGGCGGTAATTAGATTGTCTCTTTAGGAGATAGTCATTGCCTGGAATTTGAATGGTGTAAATGTTCCTTGCTACTTAGGAACCAAGCCCAGATATTATCCAGATCTTGTTGCATTTGAACATGGACTGTTCTGATATCTGAGGATTCATGAATGGTGCTGAACATTGTGCAATAGTTGTCAAACTTCTGATCTTATGATCGAGGGAAGGCCATTGATGAAGCAGTGGAAGATGGTTGAGCCTAGGACAGTAACTAGGATCGTTGGTGTGCAGTGGTGTGTCCCTATCTCTGAGCCAGAAGGCCTCACTACTCCAGTAGTGTGTAATAACGTCCCTAAACAAATTAGTAATTAAAAAATATCTACCCAGAGGAATTCCTGTAGAGATGTCCTGGAACTGAGATAATTGATCTTATGATAATCCTGTATCATAACCACATATCGTCTAAGAACATCTGCCACTTTAAATTGCAGCATGTCTTTTCAGAGTATAAGATCCCCCAGGGGGTCGTGATCATACTACGACAGCATTGAATTTTCAGTTCAAGAGTGAGAAACTTGCTTCGGAAACAATTGTGGTTAAAGTAAATAAAGTGACTTATAATGAAAAAAGGATAGAGTAAGCTAATGTGAACTGGGCAGCTAATTTAGCAGGAATGACAGTAAACAAGCAGTGACAGACATTTAAGGAGGTAGTTCATGACCCTCAATAAAAATAGATCCCAGTATCTACAAATCTACTCCAAACCCTTAGATCCCAGTAAGGAGGATAGATTCTAAGAGCGGACTAAGGAGTGTATTAATTTGAAAAAAAAAAATCCGTATAAGGAGGCAAAAGTCAGTGATAGCCCTGAAGACTGGGATCAATTCAGGATCCAGCAAAGGAGGACGAAAAAGATAATAAGGAGAGAGAAAACAAACTACAAAGGCAAACTAGGAAGGAGTATAAAATTGACAAAAAGGGCTTCTTTCAATATATAAAAAGGAAGAGAGAGGTCAAAGTGCACATGGGCCTCTTAGAAAATGAATCTGGGGAAGATGGTTTGGGGAACAAGGAAATGGGAGAGTAGTTAAACAGATATATTGATCAGTCTTTACAGTGGAAGATACTTTGAATGTCCCATTAAGACTAAAGAATACAGAGGGAGGAGTTAACTACCATCACCATCACGAGAGAAGTTGTATTCCATAACCTAATGGGGCTAGAGGCAGAGAAGTCCCTGGCCCTAATGGTTTGCATCCTAGAATCCTAAAAGAGGGAGCTACAGAGATAGTGGATGCATTGGTTGTAATTTTCAAAAAATTCTTGGATTCTGGAAAAGTACCAGAGGTTTGGAAAACTGCCAATGTGATACTCCTATTCAAAAAGGGAGGGAGGCAAAAAGTGAGTAACTAAAGGCTGATCAATTGGAATCAATTATTAAGGAAGTAATAGCAGAACATTTGGAAAAGCATAATCTAAACAAATAGTTTTGGTCCCATTATTTAAGCAAAGATTATTTCATTAGAAGTAGCTCAGAGAAGGTTCACTAGGATGATAAAACTAAGAACTGCTGATGTTGGAAATATGAAACCAATTTGAAACACAAATCTGAAATCTGTTCTGAAGAAAAGGTCACTGGACCCAAAATGTTAACTCTGTTTCTCTCTCCATACGTGCTGCCAGACCGACTGAGTTTCTCCAGTAATTTCTGTTTTTGTTTCACTAGCATGGAGGGATTGTCTTATGAGCAAATGTGAAACAGGTTGGGACTCTTCTCATTGGAGTTTAGAAGAATGAGAAGTGATCTCATTGAAACATATTGAATTCGTACAGGGCTTGACAGAGTAAATGCTGAGAGGATGCTTCCCCTCATGGGAGAGTCTAGGACCAGAGGGTAGAGTCTTAGAATAAAGACGCACCCATTTAAGACTGAGATGAGGAAGATTCACTGAGGGTTGTGAGTCTTTGGAACTCCTTGCCATAGAGAGTCCTTGTGCATATTTAAGGCTGAGATAGATTCTTGATCAGTCGGGGAATCGAGAGTTATGGGGAAAGGGCAGGAAAGTGGATGTGAGGAATGTCTGATAGCCATGATCCTATGGAATGGTGGAGCAGACTTATGGGGCTGAATGGCCTACTCTGTTTCTATTTCTTATCGTCTTATATTTGAGGCCTTGACCTAACTAAGCTACCTGTGTGAATGATTTGTAGCATTGTGGCACAATGGACATTCTCTTCCACTGAACCAGGAGGCCTTGGTTCAAGTTCCACCTGCTCCAGGGATCATAGAATCATAAAGTCATAGAGGTCTACAGCTTCAAAACAGGGCCTTTGACCTGGCATGCCCATGCTGCTCAATTTTCTCAATTAAACTAGTCCTATTTCCCTACTCCTGGTCCATATGCTTCCATATCCATCTCATCCATATACCTGTCTAAATATTTCTTAAATGATGAAATTGTACTCGCTTTCACCACTACCCCTGGCAGCCCGTTCAAGGCACTCATCACCCTGTGTGTGAAAAAATTGTCTCTCTGGACCCTTTTGTATCTCTCCCCTCTCACCTTAAACCTATGCCCTCCAGTTTTAGACTCCCCTACCTTGGGGAAAAGCTGTTGGCTCACCAATGCCTCTTATGATT
Organism: Ginglymostoma cirratum; assembly: GCA_024137785.1. Classification (NCBI taxonomy): domain Eukaryota; kingdom Metazoa; phylum Chordata; class Chondrichthyes; order Orectolobiformes; family Ginglymostomatidae; genus Ginglymostoma; species Ginglymostoma cirratum. The sequence continues at coordinate 172,636 of JAHRHZ010000019.1, forward strand.
TTATAGGCTTCGAGAAAGCCACCTTCAGTCTCCTATACTCCAGGGAAAAAAGTTCCAGCCTATCCAACCTCTCCTTATAACTCAAACCTTCCAGCCCAGGTAGCATCCCAATAAATCTTTTTTGTACACTTTGTAGGTTATTAATAATCGTTTTTATAATCAGCCAACCAGAACGGCAACATCTTGTACAGCTGCAACAAGACATCCCAACTTCCATACTCCGTGCTCTGACTGATGAAAGCTAGCATGCTGGAAACCATCTTCACCACCCTGTCTGCTTGTGGCTCCATTTTCAAGGAGCTATGAACTTGTACCCCCTACATCTCTTTGTTCTATAGCACTCCTCAGACCCCTACCATTGACTGTGCAAGTCCTGCCCTGGTTTGACCCACCAAAATGCAACACCTTGCATTTATCTAAATTAAACTCCATTCCTCAGCCCACTGACCCAGTTGATCAAGATCTCGCCTCATTCCCAGATAACCTTTTTCACTGTCCACTCTATCACCAATTTTGGTATCACCTGCAAACTTACTAACTGTACCTCCTAAATTCTCTTCCACATCATTTATATAAATGACAAATAACAATGGACCCAGCACTGATGCCTGTGGCACACCATTGGTCACAGGCATCCAGTCTGAAAAACAACCCTCTACCATTACCCTCTACCGTCAAGCCAATCTTATCTCCAAGTGGCTAGATCTCTCTGGATCCCATGAGATTTAATCTTACTCAACAACCCACCAGGTGGTATCTTGTCAAAGACTTTGCTAAAGTCCAAATAGACAATGTCCCGCACTGCCCTCATCTTTTTTCACACGACATCAGGTTATAGTCCAACAGATACATTTGAAATCACAAGCTTTTGGAACACCAGTCTTTCATCAGGTGGAGGGAAGTACATTCTCAGAATTAATAGGCCAGGAGATAATTGCAAGGTATTTCCAGGTAAGTAAGAGTATCAAAAGATAGTACAAATGGTGTGCGTGGAGTATCGACAGGCCAAATAACAAGTCTTTGCAGGTGATCGAAAGTGTCAATGTGAGTAAAACGTCAATAGCTGAATTGCAAGTGAAGGGATGACCTATGATCTGAATCATTAAGGCAGGGAGATAATCACAAAATAATCAAAAATAAGATGATGCCAAAGACAAACCAAATGGCTGGAAGGACATAATCGGTTTAAGAGTCACATGACGAGGGTCTAACCAAAGTAACAAGTAATCCAAAACTGTGCAGACTAATTAACGTAAAGAAATAATAACAAGCTATCAAGGTGAAAACAGAACAGTATGGAAGATTTTGCAAACCCAGAATTGCATGTAGTGTGACATGAACCCAAAGTCACAGTTAAGACCATTCTCTTGGGTATGGAACAAGAGTTCTTAACATATACTATGGATCTCATTCTTCTAAACTCCCAGTGAGTAGAGTTCCAACCATTTTAACCTCTGCTTATCACATTTTCCCATGTTACACTCCATTTGCTGGCTTTTTACCACTTACTTAACCTATCAATATCTCTCTGTAAATTGTATCCCTCTCACAACCTGCCTTTCTGCTTATTTTAGGGTTGTCTGTAAATATTTCTACAGTACATTCACTTCCTTCCTCCCAGTTGTTAATATAAATTGCAAACAGTTGGGTCCGGCACTGATCCCAGTGGAACCCACTGGTCATGGGTGGCCAATCTGAAAAAGAACCCCTTATCCCCAGTCACTGTTTCCTGCCCATGAGCCAATTCTCTAGCAACTCCATATACTCACTCCAACAGGGTAGGGTAGTGTGATGTGTGTCAGTGCGTGTAGTATCTTTCTGATGTTGTTCGTGACGGCATCTCTGACCCAGTTTTTTGGATATCCATTATCCTTGAACACTTGGAAGAGATATTCCTCCTCGTCTTGGCGTAGTTCCGTGTTGCTGCAGTGTGTTGTTGCCCTTTTAAATGGTGTTCGCTACCACATCAGGAACGCGTCAGAACTCACCACAAGACTCCTACAACCGCTTGGCATCAGAGTGGCACACAAGCCCACGTCAACCCTACGACAACTGCTCACCGGAACTAAAGACCCAGTCCCCGCCATGGACAGGACCAGTGTCATCTACAAGATCCCCTGCAGAGACTGTGAGAAACACTACATTGGACAAACAGGAAGGAAACTAACAACAAGGGTACACGAACACCAACTGGCTACAAAAAGACATGACCAATACTCACTCATCTCAATCCACATGGACAAGGAGAACCACAACTTCGACTGGGACAACACCAAGATCCTGGGACAGGCTAGGCAGGGACAGGCACGAGAATTCCTAGAAGCCTGGCCCTCCACGAAGCATGCTATTAATAAACACATTGAACTTGACCACGTATGTATTCCACTATGAAGGAAAACCTGGAGTGAGGCAATCCATCTCAACGGACCCCAGAGTTTAAAAACCAGGCAGGAAAACACACCGATGCTTCATCGGAGGCTGCACTGAGGATATTACCCAGCATGGTAACGAGATGTCTGCGAAACAAGAAACCAGCTCGGCAAGCCAACCAACCTCAATTACTAAATAAAAATCAAAAAAACTGTGAATGCTGTAAATCAGACAAAAATAGAAATTGCTGGAGTAGCTCAGCAGGTTTGGCAACATCTCTGGTGAGAAATCAGAGTTAACATTTTAGATCCAGTGACTCTTCATCAGAACACACCTCATGGTGGGAATCATGTAGTTATTTCCCCAATACACAGTGTGAACTCGCAGATAATGTTAACTGGCCCTTAGTCCTCTAACACCACATGAGATACTTGCGAACAAATTGGGTGTAATTTCTCATTTCAGGTCATAACCGACATTTATTCAGGGACTGAAAACAAATAACATTGGAAATCACAATTGACCAGGCAGCATCCACAGAGAAAGAGCAAGCGAATGTTTTGAGGAAGAGTCGTCCAGAATTGAAATGGTAGCTTGCTGTTTCTCCAGGGTTGCAGCCTAGACTTCTGTGATCTCCAGCACTTTTTGTTTTCAGTCCAGATTCCAGCATCTGCAGTAATTTGCTGCTACTCACCAAGTTTACCTGTTTCCAGCTGATGTTGAAAGATGATCTGAAGATGGTCTGAACCTCTCAGTCTGACAGAGTCAGGGGGGTTTGGATCTGGCTTCGTGCTGTGCTGATCTTTATATGTATATCTGGAAGGTCCGATGTTACTGTGTGGAATGTGGGAGGTAACCTCTCAAGTGTTTTCATTCCGTTCTAGGACGTGGGTGTTACTGAACAAGGTCAACTTTCATTGCCCGATCATTATCAAGCAATCACTGCACCTTATTTCTTCAGAAACATTCCAATGAAATTCCCCGCCATTCCTGTTAATTATACTCCCCTGGCTTTGGGTCAGAGCCAGAACACATGAATGTCTCTGGGTCTGACTATCTGAGCCCACCCTTTCCTCTCCACACCTGACGGGATTTCTGTTCCAGTTGGTCCTTGTGCTCAGCCCTGTCTCTGTGTGAAACTGAGCTGAAATCACAGTTCACACCCCACACCCCTGTCTCCTCACTCCCCCATCTCTCCCCCTCCCCGCACCATTTGGGTCACACACAGTACTGGGGAAGGAACCACATGGTTCTCACCACAAGGTGCAGGCAGCTGTGTAACCATATTCTGAGGAAGGGTCACCGGACTCAAAACGTTAACTCTGATTTTTTTCTTCACAGATACTGCCAGATCTGTTGAGCTTTTCCAGCAACTTCTGTTTTTGAGTTGTATAACCCCCATCTGGTTTCAGACATGCAGTTCCTGTCATTACTGGAGTAGGACATCTCCACTCTCAGGATATAAGGGTCAACCTTGGAGGTACATTGAGAGCAACCTGGGAGCAAATTGTCGTGTTCTAAATGAATGTTTGGATGATTTTACTTTTAAGCTAGATTTCAAATGTTGGTTTGATGGAGATTTCTCTCTCAGCATTTTGTCCAAGAGGAGACTGTCATGGTCAGTGAGAGAGGGATGGTGTGATCAGGGATTAGTTGGTGAGCAGTGAATTGGAGCTGTCCTTACTGGAATAGAGCTGGTTCAGCCAATCACAGGGAGGCTAGCTGGCAAGGGGATGAGCTAGTTGCCACCTCCTTGGTTCTGGGCCCTCAGCCTGTCTCTGAGTCGTGAGGGGGAAGGACTCTCCCCTGATGATGATGCTCCTGGGAACACAAACATTGGTTGATATTTCAGTGGTGTGCCCGAGATGCATTGCCTTGCTGCAAATGGATACCCTTCTCTACACCTTGTCAACGTGAGCCTGTGTTTGACGTTTGTGTCAGGACTGTGTGATCAGTGGGTAGCTCTTGTTGCCCAGTTGCTACCCTCTGACCTTGTGGTGGCACAGAGGTGGAATGCAGGGTGGACTGGCAGAGAATGACTGGGTTGTGCCTACTGCCAGTATCGGGCTGCCACCATCATGATGGGCTCTCCATTGGCACACACCTACTCAACATTCCAGAACTGGACCCCCCTGCAGTTGTGGTGAATGCCAGGATTAAGAGATGTTTGCCATTAGTTCACATGGGTGCTGTCATAGCCCCCCTCTGCCCTATGCCATGGGAGTGCTCACAATCTGGGTGATGCTAATTCTACCTTCTGCCTGATTCCCTCTGGAAAAACGGAGGCATTGCCATTTGCTTGTGTAAAGACCCTCTGTGACTGCAGTTATACCACCATGGACAGTCAACTAAGAGTTATTACCAGGAGGAGGAAATGGGTTGAGGAGAAATTTATCCTGGTATAATCTGCCTACATTAGCAACAAATTCAACCCAGCCAATTCCTGCCCCATCAGTCCCTCTTGACAGTTAGTAAAATGATTGAAGGTGTCATTAACAATGGTATGAATCAGCAGTAACCAGCTCAATGACATTCAGCAGTGTGTACTATCTACAAGATCCTCTGAACAAATTTGGCAAGGCTCCTTAGACAGCACCTTATCAACCCATGACCACTTCCATGTAGAAGCAGATACATAGGAACACCATCCCCTGCAAGTTCCCCTCCAAGCCGCTCACCATCTTGATTTGGAAATATATTGCCAGTCTTTCACTGCTGGGTCAAAATTATGGAATTCCCTCCCTAAGGGCATTGTGAGTCAACCGACAGCACGTGGACTGCCGCGGTTCAAGAAGGCAGCTCACCCCAGCCTTCCCAAGGGCAACGAGGGACAGGCAATAAATGCTGGCCCAGCCAGTGATGCTCCAATTTAATGAATGAATTAAAAACATGATCCCAGCAGACGGTAGAGTGGGACAAGTGAGATTGAAACCAGGTTTGCGAAATCGTAAGTTTCATTTTTGGAATTTGGTGTCATGGTGCTTTTATTTTAATGTAAACTGGGACAATAAATCGGCAATTAGACTCGACAAGATGAGATGATGGATGTTTTTGGAGAGTTTTCTGGAGGAATGCATTGTGGAAATGACTCGGAATAAAGATCTGTGATGCGATGTTGTGTATTATTGTGCAATATGTACCCAGGGACAGGGGATTCCTCAGATATCAACCCCATAATTTTCTCCAGTATATTTTCTCTGCTACTGTTAATTTCCTCACTCACTCAGATTAGACCCTCAGCTAGCCTCCATTTATGTCCAGTCTTTGACTGTGAAGAGAGGCCGTAAACAGGGTTCAATGTCTCATTAATTTCTCATTCTTCATTTATGTTTTCTCTTGTTTCATCTCTGAGGGACCAGTGATTACTCTAGCCACTCTCCTTTTTACTCTTGTAAACTATCTGGAAGTATGTTTCCATGTTCCTGACAAATTAAGTGGCATATTTTAATCCACCTTTTCATCATCTTTTCGTTAGCTTCTTGTTGAGTTCTGAAACACAAAGTTATCAAACAAAACTCTATTTGTTTAATAGTATAATGACATACTTTTAACTAAAACCATTGTTAACCTTCTTCGGATACCACAATTGGATCTTGCTTGCAGATTTTTTGTTCTCCAATGGAATGCTTTTTAGGTTGTTTACTCCTGTGTATTATTCACTGTTCCCTCATCGCCAATTTATTGATTCATCCTGAGCCAAATGTGCCTTGTCTGTAATTGCCTTCCGAGAAGGTTAAGAGTCTCGGTTATGATCAGATTAGATTGCACATTACGGTTGAAAATAATAAAAACCATATATCAGCCTGGGAACTGCAAGCTACTTGGAATTTTGAAGGTTAGTCAGAAATGGATTAGATATAAAATTACAAGGTGATAGTTTCTCAGTTTAATGAGATTGATGAGTTCCATACATTTTTCTGATCAAGCTCAGATTGTCTCCAACCTTTCCTTTTCTTTCATATTTCATCCAAGTCAAAGAACAACTTGTTGTACTGGGAAAACATCCCACAGCAATGTGGTCAAATCTTAAACACCCCTTGACGTTTAGTGGTGTTACCTTCAGTGAATCCCTCACTATCAACATCCTGGGGCTTACCATTGAGCAGATTCTGAATCAGAGTCACCACATAAGTATGAGAGGGGAGGTCACTTGGGGGATGGTTCTCAGTTAGCTGGCTTGTGGTGTTGAGTGACAGCAACAGCACAGGTTCAATTCCCACAATGCCTGAGCTTAGTTTTTTTTCGTTTATGGGATGAGAGTGTTGCTGACCAGGCAGCATTTATTGCCCATCCCTAATTGCTCAGAGGGCAGTTAAGAGTCAACCACATTGCTGTGAGTCTGGAGTCACATGTAGGCCACTTCAGGTAAGGATGGCAGTTCCCTTCCAGATGGGTTTTTCCAACAATCGACAATGGATTCACAGTCATCATTAGACTTTTAATTCCAGGTATTTATTGAATTCAAATCCACCATCTGCTGTGGCAGGATTTGAACCTGGGTCTCCAGAATGTTGTCTGAGTCTCCAGATTAACAGTCCAGCGATAATACTGCTAGGCCAGCACCTCCCCCAGGAAGGTTCATGAAGGTTCCTCCTCAACCTCTTCCTTTGGAGCCCAGTCTGAGCAGTAACACCATGAAGGAGAGCAAACCTGGCAATGAACATTGATAGCAGGCTAAATACCTGAGGAGCGGGGTCAGTCAGAGCAACCTGGGGTGAACAGTGGAATAAATACCTGTGGAGCAGAACCTGGTAGCAGAGCTCTCGAGGTAACATCACGACTCAAGAAGTGACCTATACTTGGATCCTCAGGAATCAGGTTTGCCAACTAAGTCAGTAGTGTTCACCTGTACTGAGGGAGGACATCTTGGAGGGATTATCCAGAGAGGCAATATGGGTAGATCTCAGGAATAGGAAGGGTGCAATCACTTTGGGGTTGTACTACAGGCCTCTCAACAAGACAGTGGGAGATAGAGGAATGGATATGTGGACAGATTGTAGAAAAATGGATAAACAGCAGGGTTGTTTTTGTGAGTGATTTTAACTTCCACTACATTGGACTGGCTTACTGCTAGGGGCTTGGATGGACTGGGGTGGGGTGTGGAATTTGTTAGATATGTCCAGGACAGTGTTTTGAAACAATATGTGAATAGTCCAATTAGGGAATGGGCCATATTAGACCTGGTATTCGGGAACAGTGACCATAATTCTGTAAATTTTAATCTGCTTATGGATAAGGACAAGACAAATTCTCTGGTGAAAACACTAAATTGGGGGGAGGCTAATTACCACAATATTAAGCAGGAACTGGGGAATGCAGATTAGAGGCAGCTGTTTGAGGATAATTCCATGTCTGGCACGTGGGAATCTGTTAAGGGCCAGTTGATTAGAGTTCAGGACCACCATGTTCCTGTGAAAATGAAGGATATGGATGGCAAAGTTCAGGAATCTTGGATGACAAGAGAAATTGAGAACTTAGTCAGAAGCAAAAAGAGGCATACTTAAGGTTAGGAAACTGAAGACAAAGCCCTTGAAGATTACAAAGATAGCAGGAAAGAACTCCAAAAGGATTTAGGAGGGCTAAAAGGGGCCATGGCAAACAGGATTAAGGAAAATCTTAAAGCATTTTAAACATTTATAAGGAGCTTGAGGGTAGCTAGGAAAAGGGTATTTAAGCATGGAGCTTGAGGAAGTGGGTGAGGTCCTTAATGAATATTTTGTATCAGTATACGCAAAGGAGAAGGACATGGTAGAAGGTGAGTCTCGGGAGGGGTATGTTGATTTTCTAGGGCATGTCAATATACAAAATGAGATATCAAGTGTTTTGAAAAGCATTAAGATAGACGAGTACTCAGGGCCTGTTGGGATCGATCCCAGAATGCTGAGGGAGGTAGGTGAAGAAATTGCTGGGACCTTGTCCAAAATGTTTGTTTCTCTTTAGACACTGGAGAAGTCCCAGATGATTGGAGAATAGTCAACGTTGATTCTTTGTTTAAGGAGAGCAACAAGGATAATCCAGGAAATTACACACCAGTGAGCCTTACGTCAGTGATAGGAAAATTATTCAAGAAGGTTCTTAGGGATAGCATTTACTACATTTGGAAAAATATAGACATGTTAGCAATAGGCAGGTCATGTCCACAAACAGTTTTTTGAGGAAGTGACAAAGATGATTGATGAGGCCGAGGGGGTAAATGTTGTCTATATGGACTTTAGCAAGACCTTTAACAAGGTCCTTCCTAGATAACAAGCATGGGGCTGGATGAACACAGCAGGTCAAGCAGCATCAGAGGAGCAGGAAAGCTGATGTTTTGGGCCTAGACCCTTCTTCAGAAGATAAAGCTCCAGGCCCAAAACGTCAACTTTCCTGCTCCTCTGATGCTGCTTGGCCTGCTGTGTTCATCCAGCTCTACACCTTGTTATCTCAGATGGATACAGAATTGGCTTAGTCATAGAAGACGGAGAGTAGCAGTGAGAGGGTGTTTTTCTGACTGGAGATCTGTTGACCACTGGTGTTTCTCAGGGATCAGTGCTGGAACTCCTGTTGTTTAGAATATATACAAAAGATTTGGACGAGAATGTAAGTAGCCTGATTAGTACGTTTGTTGACGACACAAAGATTGGAGGTGCTGTGGACAATGTGGAGGATTGCCAGAGGATACAGCAGGATATAGATAGGCTGCAGACTTTGGCAGAGAAATGGCAGGTGGAGTTTTAGCTGGACAAATGTGAGGAAGTACACTTTGGAAGATCTGATGCAGGAGAGAAGTACACAATAAATGACAAAACTCTGAATAACAGAGGGATCCAGGCATACAGGTCCATAATTCGCTGAAAGAAGCAATGCAAGTGAATAAGGTGGTCAGGGCAAAGAATATAAAAATTGCCAAATCATGGTGCAGCTGTATAGTACCTTAATGAGGCCACATTTGGAATATTGTGTACAATTCTAGTTGGCACATCAGCAGAAGGATGCGGAAGCTTTGCAGAGGGCACAGAAACAGTTTACGAAGATGTTGCCTGGTTTGGTGGGTATTAATAACGAGGAGAGATTGGGCAAACTTGGTTTGTTTTCACTTGATGTGGAGGTATCGATGTTGGACTGGGTGAGCGAGGTCAGAAGTTACATGACACCAGGTTATAGTCCAACAGGTTTGTTTGAAATGACAGGATTTTAGACTTCACCTGATGAAGAAATAGAGTTCCAAAAGCTTGTGGTTTCAAGTAAAGCTATTTGACTATAACCTGGTGTCGTGTGACTTCTGACTCAGTTTTCACTTGGACATCAAAGGACGAAGGGTGACGTGATAGAAGTTTGCAGAGTTATGAGAGGCATGGGTAGAATGGATAGTTGGTGTTTTTTCCATGACAGAACTGTCAATTATGAGGGAATATAAGTTTAAGGTAAAAATGATTACGTTTAAAGGAAATGTGAGAATCAGGTTTTTTACACAGAGAGTGGTAAGTGCCTAGAGTGCGCTGCCAGAGGAGGTGGTGGAGGTGGGCACAATAGCAACTTTAAGGGACATATTGACAGATACATGAATAGGTAGGGAATACAGGGATAGAGACCGCATGGAGGCAAAAGGTTTTTAGTTCAGAAAGTCATCATGTGTCTGTGCAGCCTTGGTGGGCTGATGGGCCTATTCCCATAAGGTACTGTTCTTTGCATCTTTGTGGCTATGAGAGCAGGTTACAAAAAAAACGTCTGGAGTGAAGAACCTACTGATCACCATGAATCCATTGTCAATTTTCAGAAAAACCCATGTGGTTCACTAATGTGAGAAGGAAATCTGCCATCCTCACCTGGTCTGGCCTACATGTGACTCCAGACTCACAGCAATGTGTTTGGCTCCCAGTTGCCCTCTGAAATAGCCAAACAAGCCACTCAGTTGTACCAAATGCTGCAAAGTCTCAAAGAAATGAAACCGGATGTATTTCCTGGCATCAACCTAGGCACTGGAAAAGACAAGAGCAGAAACAGCCCTGTTGACCCTGCAAAGTCGTCTTCACGAACATCTGGGGGCTAGGGCCAAAATTGGGAGAGCTGTCTGAAAGACGAGTCAAGCACCAGCTTGACATAGTCATATTCACAGAATCATACCTTACAGACAATGTCACAGACACCTTCATCACCATCCCAGGATATGTCCTGTCCCACGGGCAGGACAGACCCAGCAGAGGTGGTGGTCCAGTGGGATACAGTCAGGAGGGAGTTGCTCTGGGAGTCCTCAACATTGTCTCCAGAATCCACAAAGTCTCATGGCTCCAGGTCAAACATGGGTATGGAAACCTCCTGCTGATTACCACATACCGTACTCTCTCAGCTGATGAATCAGTATTCCTCCATGTTGAACAACACTTGGATGTAGCACTGAGGATGGCAACCCCACAAAATAAACTCTAGTTGGGGGATTTCAGTGTCCACCACCAAGAGTGACGCAGCAGCAGTACTACTGATGGAGCTGGTCGGGTCCAAAAGGAAGTAGCTGCTAGACTGGGTCTGCGGCAGGTGGTGAGGGAACCAACAAGAGGGAGAAACATACTTGACCTCATCCTTACCAATCTGCCAGCTCCAGTTGCATCTGTCCATGACAGTAGCGGTAAGAGTGACCATCACACAGTCCTTGTGGAGATAAAGTCATGCCTTCACATTGAGAATAACTTCAATTGTGTCGTGTGGCACTATCACCATGCTAAATGGGACAGACTTCGTACAGATCTATCAACTCAAGACTGGGCATCCATGAGGCGCTGTGGGCCATCAACAGCAGCAGGATTGTACTCCAGCACAATCTGTAACCTCATGGCCCGGCATATCCCCCACTCAACCATTACCATCAAGCCAGGGGATCACCCTCGTAAAATGCAGAGTCCAGGAGGGCATGCCAGGAACAGCACCAGGCATACCTGAAGATGAGTCGTCAACCTGTTGAAGCTGCAGAACAGGACTATTTGCACACCTACAGCAAATGATAGACAAAGGTAAGCGATCCCACAACCAACGGATCAGATCTAAGCTCTGCAGACCTGTCACATCCAGTTGTGATAATTCACTGGAAGAGGGGAATCCACAAATATCCCCATCCTCATTGATGGAAGAGCCCAGCACATCAGTGCAATAGATAAGGCTGAAGCATTTACAGCAATCTTCAGCCAGAAGTGCCGAGTGGATGATCCCTCATGGCCTCCGTCAGTGGTCCCCAGCATTACAGGTACCAGTCTTTAGCCAATTCGATTCACTCCACGTAATGTAAAGAGACAGTTGGAGACGGCTGGATACTGCAAAGGCTATGGGCACTGACAACATTCCAGCAACATTACTGAAGACTTGTGCTCCAGAACTTGTTGCTCCCCTGGCCAAGCTGTTCCAGTCCAGTTACAACACTGGTATCTACCCGACAATATGGAAAATTGCCCAGGTATGTCCTGCACGCAAAAAGCAGGACAAATCCAACCCGGCCAATTACCGCCCCATCAGTCTCCTCTTGATCATCAGTAAAGTGATGGAAGGTGTCAGTAACAGAGCTATCAAGCAGCACCTGCTCAGCAATAACCTGCTCAGTGACGCCCAGTTTGGGTTCCGCCAGGGCCACTCAGCTCCTGATCTCATTACAGCCTTGGTTCAAACATGGTCAAAAGAGCTGAATTCCAGAGGTGAGGTGAGGGTGATAGCCCTTGACATCAAGGCTGCATTCGACTGAGTGTGGTATCAAATAGCCTAAGCAAAACTGGAATCGATGGGGATCAGGGGCAAACGTTCCGGTGGTTGGAGTCATACCTGACACATAGGGAGATGTCTGTGGTTGTTGGAGGTCAGTCATCTCAGCTCCAGAACATCTCTGCAGGAGTTCCTCAGGGTAGTGTCCAAGGCCCAACCATCTTCAGCTGCTTCATCAATGACCTTCCCTCCATCATAAGGTCAGAAGTGGGGATGTTCGCTGATGATTACACAATGTTCAGCACCATTCGTGACTCCTCAGAGACTGAAGCAGTCTGTGTTCAAATGCAACAAGATTTGGACAATATCCAGGCTTGGGCTGACAAGTGGCAAGTAACATTCGAAACACACAAATACCAGGCTATGACCATCACCAATAAGTGGCCATCTAACCACTGTCCCTTGACATTCAATGGTGTTACCATCACTGAATCCCTGACTATCAACATCCTGGGGATGATCATGTACCAGAAACTCAACTGGACTCACCGCATAAACACAGTGGCTACAAGAGCAGGTCAGAGGCTAGGAATACTGTGGAGAGTAACTCATCTCCTGACACCCCAAAGCCTGTACAAATTCATGAATATTCAATGCATTATTGAATGTAGCCTGCCATGGCCCAGAAAGCAGGGCTCAGAGGAGCTTGTTGTTCACTCAGTCCAAAGTAGCGTGAGAGGGAACACCAGATACTGACAGTGTCTTTTTTGATGAGGGCGTTGCTATCTAGGAAACATGTATTGCCCATGGACATAGTAGGAACTGCCAGTGCTGGAGTCTGAGATAACAAGGTGTGGAGTTGAATGAACACAGCAGGCCAGGCAGCATCAGAGGAGGAGGAAAGCTGACGTTTTGGGACTGGAGATAACAAGCATGGGTCTGGATGAACACAGCAGGTCAAGCAGCATCATAGTAGCAGGAAAACTTGACGTTTCGGGCCTAAACCCTTCATCAGAAATGGGGGAGGGGAAGAGGGTTCTGAAATAAATAGGGAGAGAGGGGGAGGTGGATAGAGGATGGATAGAGGAGAGGATAGGTGGAGAGGAGGCAGACAAGTCGAAGAGGCGGGGATGGAGCCAGTAAAGGTGAGTGTAGGTAGGGGGGTAGGGAGGAGATAGGTCAGTCCAGGGAGGACGACCCTTCTTCAGAAGTGGAGGAGGGGAAGGGTCCTCTGAAATAAATAGAGAGAGAGGAAGGCGATGACAGAAAGTAGATAAAGGAGAGATCCACTGAGGTCTTTCTGGAGGGAGGAGGGTAACTTCTTCAAGGTAGGGATACTTAGAAGAGGCTTCTCAGTGGGGTTAAAACTCACTCAGAGATAGTAGGAACTGCCGATGCTGGAGTCTGAGGTAACAAGGAGCGTTGCCCATCCCTAATTGCCCAGAGGGCAGTTAAGATTCAATCACATTGCTGTAAGTCTTGAGTTACATGTAGGCCAGACCGGGTAAGGATGGCAGTTTCATTCCCTGAAGGGCATTAGTGAAACAGATGGGTTTTTCCAGCATTGAGAAGGGATTCATGGTCATCGATACACTCTTAATTCCAGACTTTTTTTAAAATTCAAATTCCTCCTTCTGCTGTGGCGGGTTTCAAACCCGGGTCCCCAGAACATTAGCTGGGTCTCAGGATTAACAGTCCAACTGTACTTCTGCTAGACGGATGTGTGACTGTATGTATATGTGCGTGTGTGTACGTGTATGTACATTTGTGTGTATGTATGAGTATGTGAGGGGGGGAGCTGGAATGTGTGAGAGGGTGAGGGTGAGTGTGTGAAGGTCAGCTGTGTGTGAGTGTGAGTGTGTGAGGGTCAGACTGATCATGAGCTTGTTGGTAGGAACAGTGCAGAGGGCTGCCTGTTGTTTCCCTTCCATTCTGGGACGTGGGTGTTGGTGAGCCAGCTCAGTTTTGATTGTTTACTCCACTCTCACTTCACCTCTTTCAATCACTGCACCTTATTTCTTTCGAAACATTCCAATGAAATTCCCCGCCATTCCTGTTAATTATCCTTCCCTGGCTTTGGGTCAGAGCCAGAACACATGAATGTCTCTGGGTCTGACTATCTGAGCCCACCCTTTCCTCTCCACACCTGACGGGGTTTCTGTTCCAGTTGGTCCTTGTGCTCAGCCCTGTCTCTGTGTGAAACTGAGCTGAAATCACAGTTCACACCCCACACCCCTGTCTCCCCACATTCCAACACCCCCCAATACCGCTGGCCCCCCAGTCGGGTTCACACACTGTCCTGAGGAAGGAACCACATGATTCTCACCACAAGGTGCAGGTAGCTGTATAATCCTCATCTGATCTCAGACAGTCGGCTCCTATCATTACTGGAGTCTTGTCCTGGGACATCTGCATTGACAGGATATGGAGGCCAACAGGGTCTGGGTACTGTAGGTTTATCAGGGCCAATCTATGGGAGACCATTTTTGTTATTTGTTTTTGAAATGTGACGTCATTGGGTGGACGAACATTTATTGCCTGTGTTTATTTAACCCTTGAGAGGAGGGGGGGTGAGCTGCCTTCTTGAACCACCACATTTCCAGGTGACTGTAATTAGACACACAATGTCCTTAGCAAGAGAGTTCCACTATTTTGACCCAGTTACTCTGAAAGAACGGTGATATATTTCCAAGTCAGGATGGTGAGTGGCTTGGAGACGAACTTGCAGATGGTGGTGTTTTCAAGATATCTGCTGCCCTTGTCCTTCTAGATGGAAGTGGCCAGGAGTCTGGAACGTGTTGTCTGATGGTCTTTGATTAATTTCTGCAGTGTATTTTGTGGATAGTACACACTGCTGGCGCTGAACATCGGTTGTGGAGAGACTGGATGCTTATCAATGTGGTGCCATTCAAGCGGCTGGTTTGTCCTGGATGGTGTCGAGCTTCTTCAGTGTTGTTGGAGCTGCACCTATCCAGGCAAGCGTTGAGTATTCCATCACACTCCTGACTTCTGTGTTGTAGATGATGGACAGACTTTGGGGAGTCAGGAGGTGAGTTTCTTATCGCAGTATTGTTGTGAAGTCGGGTTGAGTACTTATGGATTGGGTGGCAGGAATTTAGAAATTGGCGTTTGTAAAATACAAGTAGGGGAAAGCATTGCCATGGTCCCTTTAAAAGATCATCTGTTTTTTTATGCATTGAGGGATTTAAATTGAATGCCTGTGAGTTGAGCTTGAAGTTTTGCAAATACACACAGAGCATCCGAATTGAAATATTTGTATCAGAAGGCCATACAGTTAGCAGGCCAAGCAGCAGCTCTTTTCGCAAGACAAGATTTTTGAATTTAGCTAATCAATTTGAACCAGGCACTTAGATACCAAAAACTCATTTTGACCATAGAGGACGAAGCCTACTATAAGAAATTAATATGTTATCAAGGGTATAAAAGAAGGGGACAGTGGACAAAGCCCAGTGGTAACTGCCATCTGCCAGAGCGAACAGCCCTCAGCTCTCAAGAGAGAATCGCTGGGTCTCATAGACTTCTCTATGTCTTAGAAAAAGCACCAGCTAAATACCAACGGTGCCCCCGGCACAACTAGTTAATAATTCCTGACAGAAGAATTGACGGAGACGGCAAAGAACATTCTGATAGACAAATAACGTGTCTGTAATTTCGAGAGACTAAATTCTATTTTTTTGTATATAAGTGGGTTTTGTATTGATTGGAACAGCGTACCATTAGAATCTTGCTTTATTTGGGAATAGTTGGAAGTTAGGAGGGACTTATTTGTTTGACAGTTTAGTTTGTTAGTTCACTGTTAGAGTTAGATGAATAAATTGTTATTTGTTGATTTTAAAGTGAGTGTCAGAGATTTATTTTACTTAACCACTAGAAGTTGCTGAAAGGCAAGTTACAGCGCTTTTCAGACTACTTTTGCAGATTATAGGGTAAGGTGCTTCTCTTTGGGTGTTTTGGTTTTAGTTCTCGGCAGGGGCGGGGTGGGGGGCAGCGGTGGTTGGGTGTCAGCTCCACTTTATAACTGTATTACCAGCCTCTACCCTGTTCTTGATCTTACTGTATTTATATGGTGAGTCCAGTTTAGTTTCTGTTCAATGGTAACCTCAAGGTTGTAGATAATGAGAGATTCAGATGTAGCACCACCATTGGATGTGAAGGTGTGTTGGTTAGATATTCTGCGCTTGGAGATGGTCATGACCTTGCATTTTTGCACAAATATACTTATTATTGAGCTGTGATTTCTCTTCAGAGTCCATGACACTTCTGACAGTGTTAATTGGCTCAACACGTTGGAGAGTATTCTCAATGTGAAGGCAGGGCTTCGTCTCCACAAGGACTGTCACTCCTACTGATACTGTCATGGACAGATGCATCCATAGTTGGTAGATTGGTAAGGATGAGGTCAAGTATATTTTTCCCTCACCGCCTGCCGCAGACCCAGTCTAGCAGCTATGTTCTTTAGGACCCGACCAGCTCGATCAGTAGTACCGCTGCCGAGCCACTCTCAGTGGCTGTGAGATATTGTGTTATAGGTCTCTTTACTAACTCACTCACCAGTTCACTATATTCACTTATATCACATTCCCATTCATTCTATATTTACTGATGCCACATTTCCATCCATTCATTTATAGCCCTTTACTAACTTGCTTTATACTATAATACATTTTCATTCATTCAATCATAAAACTACAATTTTTGTCATGCATTTTACTGTTGTGAGGTAGACTAAATTAAAACATTCCTTCCAAGCCCATTACTACTACTACACACATTCAACCCTTATCAGAACTATTTTCACCAAAAGCTACCTCTGAATGAATATCAAGGATTACTAACCTATTCAGAAACAATACCCTCACTGCCTTTGCACCTCCACGACCCACCCGAATCTATGAAAAGATTATAATATTAATCACTCCCCGTAGCAACCGTCCCTCGTGTCTTGAATAGGTTGCAGAACATCGAACAAGTTTCCTCCACTAGCAGAGATAATGCCACCCGAAGGCTGCAGGAACAGCAAATCATATTCAGCCTGGGAACCCTGCAGCCCAATGGCATCAATGTGGATTTCACAAGCTTCAAAATCTCCCCTCCCCCAACCACATCCCAAAACCAGCCCAGCTCATCTCCACCTCCCTAACCTGTTTTTCCTCTCACCTCAAGCCACACCCCCATCTCCTATCTACTAACATCATCCCGCCCCCTTGACCTGTCCGTCCTCCCTGGACTGACCTATCTCCTCCCTACCCCCCTACCTACACTCACCTTTACTGGCTCCATCCCCGCCTCTTCGACTTGTCTGCCTCCTCTCCACCTATCCTCTCCTCTATCCATCCTCTATCCGCCTCCCCCTCTCTCCCTATTTATTTCAGAACCCTCTTCCCCTCCCCCATTTCTGATGAAGGGTTTAGGCCCGAAACGTCAAGTTTTCCGGCTCCTATGATGCTGCTTGACCTGCTGTGTCCATCCAGCCCCACGCTTGTTGTCTCGGATCCTCCACTAGCATGTACCTATTAAGTAGGTATTGGATGGGGCCTTTGTCCTCTTTAAGAAAGTTACTATCAAAACAGCGCCCCTGTCAAATTGCATGAATGAATGAAACTCACACTGGCAATTTGTAAACAAAATCTCACGACCCAGCTGCGGTAATCAGTTTAATATCCTTTCTACTTTTATTCAGTGCATGTATAATTTCTAACTTATTTAGATCATTTAGGTCTAGTATTTTCGCTAATGTTTACTCACTTAAAAGGTAAAAGAACTAACACCTCTTAATTATGCAAGCAGACCGGACACTCCAATCCAAATAGCAGCCAGCACTTAGCAAATGTTTAAACAATCTCCTGCTTCCTGGGCACAGATGTCACTTAAATTTCTGTGTACAATAGATAAAACTGTGTAGCACCATAGTGATAGAATTTTAATATATGTAAGAACTGTGTTTAAAGAGGCTACTGTAAGAACTATACTTCAGGATTCCATCGCCGCCTTGAACTGTGCTACTGCAGATCCTCAATGAAGAGGCTATTTTCACCACTCACCGATTTCAGTTGTTATTTGAGACAAGATTGCACAGTGGTGGACATTGAAATCCCCCACCCAGAATACATTTTGTACCTTACCACCCTCAGTACTTCCTCCAAGTGTTGTTCAACATGGTGGAGTATTGATTCATCAGCCAAGCCAGGGTGGTATGTGGTAATCAGCAGGAGGTTTCCTTGCCCCAGTTTAATCTGAAGCCATGAGACGTCATGGGGCCCGGAGTAAACATCGAGGACTCCCATGGTAACTTCCTCCTAACTGTATCCCACTGTGCCACCACCTCTGCTGGGTCTGAGCTACCGGTGGGAGAGGACATATCCAGGGATGGTGATGGCGGTGTCGAGGACATTGTCTGTAAGGGATGATTCCACGAGTACGACTATGTCAGGCTATTGTTTGACTAGTCTGTGAAACAGATCTCCCAATTTTGGCAGCCCAGATGTCAGTAAGGAGCACTTTGCAGTATCGACAAGATAGGGCGGACAGTTTCACTCCCATGCTAGGATTTCCATTTTGTTTCTTTTTTCTTACAATTTCCTGAGGCAGTTTAGTGCAGCTGAGAATTCCGCTTGGCCACTTCAGAGGGCAGCTCAGAGTCAATCAAGATTTGGGCATGGAGTCACATGGTGGCCGGACAAAGTGTGCTACCTTTCCAGGGTAATTGAAAATTTAATTTCCCCACTGCTGTGGTGGGATTTAAACTCACATCTCCAGTTTTATGAAACTGAATTCATGGCTCAGTCACATTACCACTACACTACAGTCTCTGAGTCTTCTCGAACTAACATCTATCTGAAGGTAAACCTGTGAAACTCAGTGAGAGGTTTCAAGGAGAAGCTACAACTTATTTAAAACAAATATGTTTCCACAAAGGAAAAGTTTGGATTCCCAAATCTGAGTGCATCACGATGTCAAGGAGTGATCAATGTTGGGTAAGATAGAGGGTCAAGCTTCAGAAGCTCAGGATTGCTTGGGAACGGGTCCGATCTGGAAGACATGGGAAAATGTGAGGTTGTCCACTTTGACAGGAAGAAGAAAAAGCAGCAAATTATTTACTTGGAGAGGGAATTCAGAATGCTGCATAGAAAGGGATCTGGGTATCCATGAACAGGAACAATAAAATAAAACAGAATAATTACTATGCAGGTAATAAGGAAGGTAAATGGAATATTAACATATGTTGCAGAGGAATGGTGTATAAAGGGAGGGAAATCTTGCTGTAATTTCACTTGTGTTTGGGTGAGAGTGCTCCTGATAGACTGCATACAATTCGGTCACTGTATTTAGTGAGGGATGTACTAGCATTGGATGCAGCTCAGAGAAGTTTCACCAGGCTCACTCTGTGATGACGATCACTTTGCATTGGCTAGACCTACAACCATCATAATTTAGAAGAGTGCAGGGTGATCTTAGTGAAACCAAAAAAAGTCCTGATAGGAATGAGGAGGGTGGATGCTGAATGAGATGCAGTTTTAAAAAGAAATATTTTCTTTAAAATGGAGATGAAGAAGAATTTATTTTTCAATAATCTTTGGGATTCCCTTCCCTGGAATAGTGGAGTCTGGGCTATTGAATATCCTCAAGGTTGTGTTAGACCAAAGGCAGGGCATGACATTTTGGGGCAGGGAGACAACTGGCAGGATTAGCCAGGATCTCATTGCCAAGCACTGTTTGTACACTGTCTATACAATGCCCAGCACTGTTTCTACACTTTCCATACTGCATATACACTGCTTTCACTATGTATACACTGTCTGTATGTAAATGTACAGCATGTACCACACTTCAACAGGATATATACATCATCCATCACTGTACACTGTCTACAGGGCACATTAGAACTCCAACGTTGTGTACATTGTCTACGCTGTATACAGTCTGCACAGCATGTATGCATTCCAATTCCGCATATACATTGTCTACACTATATGTGCACACTCTGACGCTGTGTATACACTGTCTGCACTGTATGTACACACTCTGACACTGCATATACACTGTCTACACTGTATGTACATACTCCAGCACTGATATATAATGTCTATCCCGTACGTACACTGTCTCCACTGCTTGTACACACTCCAATATTACATATACACTGACTCTACTGTTTGCAACACTCCAACACTTTGTATACATTGTCTACTCTGTATATACACTGTCCAAACTACATATACACACTCCAACATTGCAAATTGACAGATATCAAAATAGAACATAGGTACGCACCCGTGGTACACCAAATACAAACTGAGAGTCTGAATGTGTTTTGTGGATAATGGCACACTACGTAAAATGGGAAAGATAATACATGAATAGCAAATCAGAACTGTTTGTGCAACACATGTTACCATAGTAACCAAGTAATAGCAGGGTTTGGGAATGACTGTCCAAAAATACATATATCGCGTTTCTCTGTATAACTGCAGCAGCTCCATGTTTACTCATCCACCACCTCCTGATTATTGTAACACAATTAAAACATTCACTTTAAATTATCCCAGTGTCAGTCCTACTTTAAATAGATGCGTGGATCGATACAGTTCTGTGAAATCAGGGGACACTGTTTATCTTTGAGCACATCTTTTGAGGCTAACTTGTCAGAGACATTTAAGAATCTTTCAGATCTGTTCAGATCAGGTCACTGTGAAATCATCAGTGTGGGTTTACCAGGGATCAAACAGCAATAGACCTTATCAGCAAATTACTTTGTCTGTTAAATCGTCACACTGATTGGATTTCACCTACAGACAGTTGCAATATAGTTGAAATATTAGGGCTTTATAACATTTGGGTCTTGCTATTTATCTGAATAAATATCTTTCTTTTCTCTCACCCTATTCTCCTCTAAATCCCTCTTTTCCTCTCAGCTCCTTCCAGCACTTTTTTAAATTCCACTTTCTCTCTCTCCCAACACAGTCTCGTTCTTCTGCAACAGCCTGTCTAATCCCTCTCACACTTCTTTCTCTAAACTTTTACTATTTATTCATGGGGTTCATTCCTGTTTCTTTACCTTTCGCCGTCTCTCTCTCTCTCTCTAACTACTGTCTGTCGTCTCCTCACCTTCTTCATTCCAGCTCCTACAGTGCTGCTGTTGCTGATTCCAAGTTGTAACTTCCCTTTTCAGCAGCCTCATTCCGTTTATAAAGTTCTAAAATAAACACTGAGCTAATCAAGATCAGAGGAGTCATCAAGAGCCTTTCATTTTTTTCTTCTTTCTCTCTCACAAGAGCTGAGAATCCTTAACAAAACAAAAGTTCAATTCAAATTCACAGTCCAGAGATGTGGTGGATTGGCCATGCCAGATTGCCCATAGTGTTCAGAGATGTATAGGTTAGGTGCATTGGCAATGGGAAATGCACGGTTATAGGGTAAGGGGGTGGGTCTGGGTGGGATGCTCTTTGGAGGGTTGATGTGGACTTGTTGGGCTGAATGGCCTGTTTCCACATTGTCAGGATTCTAAGGAAATTTGCATTATTTTATGTCGAGAAATCTGTCCACTTTCCAAAATGACTTGAAAAAAATGTGAAGCTGAAAATATGTAAATCTGGAGAAAAATGTCCCATGATTACAGCTGATTAAATGGTATTGATGAGTTCTAATAAATTAAATATGTCTCATACTCCTGGAACTGTGAAAATCACTGCTCAGAATTGGATTTACTGAATGAGGAGAAATGTCTTCACCCAGAGAGTGAGGAGCTTGTGGAGTTCACGGCCACAGAAAGTGGTTGGTGCCAAAACATGAATGATTTCAAGTAGGTGTTAGACATAGCACTTGGGACTAAAGGAACCAGGGGATATGGGGTAAAGCAGGAACAGGTGATTGATTTGGATGATCAGCCATTATCATAATGAATGGCAGAGCAGGCTCAAAGGGCTGAATGGCCTACTCCTGCTCCTATTTTCTATGTACCTATGAGGATAGTATTCCCTGCACTAAGTGTTTTGGTAGCTGTCTTCAGGAGTGACCAGATCTCCCTTCCCCACCCCCCTTTCAGCAGCTACCCTGTTGTCTACCATCCATGCTCACAATTGCCCCCAAATTGGGGTAAATAGAGCCAACCTGCCCCACCCCTCCAAACTCAGCAGGTAGGTTGCCTAAGTTGGTCTGTTGGGAGGTCAGGGACATTTCTCACTCACTCGGGGTACAGGTAAACAAGGAGTGGCTGGTTGAGGCCCTTAAATGGATGTTACTTGGCCGGTTTTGGTCCATAATTGGTGTGGGTCAAGAAGATCGGCCAAGCCCTATCGTGGTCCAGGGGTAGTGTCTCAACCCAAGGCCTGGGTTCAAGTCCCATCTGCTCCAGAGATGTATAATAACATCTCTGGACAGATTGATTAGAAGAAAATAGGTTCATTATAAAAAAAAGACCAGCCATGGACCTGACTCAGAACATAATGACAGAGGTAGCTGGACGGGGTGGGCAACTTATCAGTGCCAAACCACCTGATTATTTACCCTGCCTGCCACATTTATTGAGGAAAATTCCCATCCACCAAACCCTTTGGCCGGGTTTCACTAGGAAACATATGGTTGACCAATTTGTATTTATCAATGTTTAATTTTTGTTCAGTTCACATCTCAGTGATTAGAAACTTCAGGTATTGATTTTGAGTGGCATGTGTGATCAGACTGCACAGTGATGATGTGAATCAGTTGAACAGACAGAAAATGATTGCAGACATAAAAGTCATAATGAACAATAAATTGCACTCGATAGTAATTTAGCTCACAGTTAATTGATTCCCAAAATCTTGATCCATTCATTTAGCCCAACAGAGACAGCTGGTAAATCATTGGTATGATTTAATGTGAAAGATGACAAAGATCTGGAGCACCCTGTGTGTGAGGTGTGCTGGGATAATGAGACCATGGCGGTAGACCCTGACCCTTTTGCCTGTGTGTAAACTGAGCAGTCAGATGATAATGAGTGGGAACAGATATGTTCTTTATTCTCTTGCCCCTACTCACCCCCTATCATCAGCATAAATGCCATTGTTTCTTGTCTGCTATCAATTTTGAAGAAGGGTCACTGGACTCAAAAGATTAACTTTGTTTCTCTCTCCACAGATGCTACCAGGCCTGCTGAGTTTCTCCAGCACTTTCTGTTCCTGTTTCAGATTTCCAACATCTGCAGTCCTTTGTTTTACATTCTCTTATTGACTGTCAGGCAGGCTTCAAGTTTTTGGGGTATCAGGGTGAGGGTGTGATAAATTTCTACAATCAGTGACGAGAAGGGGGCAGACCTCAATCTATTCAGACTGGAATCAGCATCGCTGTCTGAAGCCACTGGGCTAAGCAAACAGCCAGTTTACAAACTGTTGAAGGTGACCCTTGCTTGCTGCCAGTGAAACTGCGAACAGAGTTTGTTCCCTCACTTGTTTCCTCACCCAGTGTCTTGTCCACCACTGGGGGCTGTACCTTCAG
The DNA here is from genome assembly GCA_024137785.1 of Ginglymostoma cirratum. Taxonomy (NCBI): domain Eukaryota; kingdom Metazoa; phylum Chordata; class Chondrichthyes; order Orectolobiformes; family Ginglymostomatidae; genus Ginglymostoma; species Ginglymostoma cirratum. Next base: position 196,159 of record JAHRHZ010000019.1, read on the forward strand.
CAATCTGAACCCTAGGCCCTGGCTTTTCGTCTGAGTCTCCAACTCCCTGCACCCTTATTAATACACTCCTCTTTAAATTACATCGGACATATGCCCAGATGCCTTCCTCTTGAGTCCTGCATCAATATTTTATATACTATGTTCTGGTGAAATTCCTTCAGGTTCTTTTCTAAAATGTTAGGCTAGTTTTGTTGCTGATTTGGGGCGTTAAAGGTTTCCATAATGTCTTTATTGTTGAGGCCCATTCTGATCAAGATATTTTCAGATTCCACACCCCCTTAAACCGACCCCTTATGAGAATCTGACCTAGGTGCATCTCCTGCCCAAACACCCATGAACCCTGTTGCTGTTGGTGGGATCTTGATGTGCTGGAACAGGGTGCTCTGCTTCCTTATAGGCCCCACAGTTACTCATTCTGCAGGAATCGCTTGCTGACTGTAATGCGATTTGCAACTCACTGAGATGGAGACAACTCCATTAGCGCGAACCCTAACATTGCTCAAGCTAAACTCCACCCCACCCCAATGAAGGAGAGGGGAAATACTTCCTATCATTGACCAGGGAGAGTGGGTCGTGTTGCACATGCACCTGACAACCTGGGCAGGATGACAACACAAAGTGCCAGGCATGTTCAGGACTATGGTGAAGATTGTTGGTCCACTGACCCCAAATAGACGCCTCCTACCTCACCTCAGCCTAGAACTCCCTCTGTCACCTACAACAGGGTGACTTACAATTGAGTTCCACCTTACACTCGTGTTTTCTGCCACCTTTCAGAGGCCAGGGAGAAGGCAGGAGAATGAGAATTTCACCTCAGGCCCGTCAGAAAACCAACACAGAAATGATGGGCCAAATGAGTTCCTTTTTGTTTATTTGTTCACAGGATGTGAGTGTCACTGGCTGGGCCAGCATTTAATACCTGTTCCCAAAAGTTAAGAGTCAACCACATTGCTGTGGCTCTGGAGTCACGTGCAGGTAAAGATTGCAGTTCCCTTAGGATACTTGTGAACCAGGTCGGTTTTACCAACGATCAACAAGTAGGCTCTTAATTCCAGGTTTTATTTTTATTGAATTCAAATTCCACCATCTGCTGTGGTGGGATTCAAACCAGAATCATTCCCAGAACGTTACCTGGGTCTCTGGAATAATACCACTAGTCCATCACATCCCCATATATCTGCTTTGTAACAATCCTCTATTTTTGACCTCAACCATGTCAGTGTTCACCCTATCCTATTCTTGCTGTCCATCTCCATATAGCAGCACTGATACAAACTACTCTTTTCGTATAAAACAAGCCAAGAGAATGCTGGAGAAACTCAACAGGCCTGACAGCATCTGTGGAGAGAGAAACAGAGTTAATGTATCTTCTGAAAAGAGTCATATTGGACTCAAAACATTAACTCTCTCTCTCTCCACAGATGCTACCAGACCATCTGAGTTTCTCCAGCACTTTCTATTTCATCCTTAGTACTTTGCTTTTATTTGAACGCTTGTTAAATATTCCAGCCTTGCCCTGTACCTGCAAACCGTTCTCTTTATCCCTAATTAAGTTAGTGACGTCAGTGAAACAGCACCATGGACCCATGACATCAATAAGCTTACAATACAGTTCTATGGTTAATTGGATAATGACAATGTGTTCATTACATCAGGAAACTGTCAATGTAGTAATATTTAAAACATTTGAATGGGGCCTTTAATACTGGAAAAAATGAAACAGGTGTTTCACAAGAAAACAGTTGACAAGGTTTAACTCTGAGATGTGAAATGAGCCTTTAGGGTAGTTGCGGAGAAGTTTGGTTGAAGAGATAGGTTCTTAAGACTATCTTAGAAAAGAAGAGAGGAGGGAAGAAAGAGAGAGAGGGAAGTAAAGTGGGACATGCAGAGAAAGCACAATGGGCTGAGTGACTCAATTCCACCCTATATCTTATGATGTAGGGATGGAACTCCATCACTTAGTGTCCAGGCACTTGAAGGCAAGGCTGCCAGTGACGGAGCAATTAAAACCAGTAACAGAAAGGCCAGAACTGGATCAGTGTGCAGATTTCAGAAGATTTGTGGACTGAAGGAGATGACAGATGGGGAGAAGTGAGGCCATGTAAATGATGATGACGATTTTCAGATTCAGGAGCTTTTGGACCAGGTACCAATGCTGTTTAGTGTGCGCTAATGAGTGAACAAGTTCAGGGTTAGGTCTGGATACACAAAGTTAAAGCTCAGGTCAAGTTTCTGCTAATTGGTAAGTGGGACGTTGGTCAGGACAGAGCTGGAGAAACCAAATGAGGGTTTCAGCAGCAGACGGACTGAGGGAGGGACAGAGACAATGAACTGAGGTGAATGTGGACAGCCACGTTAATGGACAGATGTGTGCAAAGGATCAGTTTAGTGCCAATTATAGAGGGGAACATTGTAAAGCATTGGGCTCAGTCTGAGTCCATGGCCAGGGTAAAACGGGATGGAAACGATGGACTGAATGACCTACTCCAGCGCCTATTTGCACCATTTTGTATGAATCGGTGACTTGAGTTGTGGCTGAGGTCATGAACTGGGACTTCAGGGTTTCTGTTTTTTAATTTGATGAGGTTTCTATTCATTCCCCGTGGTAGGAATGCAGCTGATTTAGAGACAGCGTACGGTTGGAGAGACGTGAAGGTGAACTAGAGATAACTGAACAAGGAGGAGCAAAAACTCCAGAAGAAACAGTACAGGGGGAGGAATGTAAATTATAGCAGGAGCTTCACTGGTTCGAGGGTTTGGGGACAATTTATGATCTCAACAGATTAGTGTGTGCAAATGTTCTTGTCAAGGCTGGAACCAAGTAAGAACAGTCTAGTCCAGAGGAAAGGGGCCCCGGAGGGTGATTAGTTACTAGATCAAAGGCTGCAACAAGGTTTGGAAGGGAAAGGAGGGAGAGTTAGTGCAGTCAGAGGGAAACCTGAGCCCTCAGAGAGGAGATGCAGCTGGAAAGGAATTAAGTGCAGGCTTTCAGGGAAACAGGTTTGTCAGCAGATCTGAAAAGGACTTGACCTCGGAGTGGACAGACGGTTTACAGTGAATGCTGATTATGTCACTGAGCTTCTTATTCAGGAGAATGTCAACACCAAGCCAACAACCTGCAGGAATTACATCATCAAACCACAAGGACAAGTTCATCAAACTCTCCTGAGAATACATCGTATCATTCAGGCTGGCTCACAGGATGTGGTGGCAGTTCTTAGGTTAGACACGGAGCTGTTCTCTTAACTCGGACCGGTGCGGCACTTTCATCCATACCCCTAAAGTGTGGGACAGCAGAGACAGTGAGATTAATCATGGTGAACGCAAACTGTCAAGTACAAAGTTACATGACACATACCCACATGCGCACACAACCATACACACATACCTACACCTCCAATACACACTCACGCCCACCCACCGCACACACCGCCCCTACCCATACACCACACCCCACACACAAACTCCATACCCACCCATCACACACACCCACACGCACACACTGCCACCCCTGCGTATACACACACACGACCCCACACACACAGAACAATCCCACAGATATCATCCACACACACACACACACCATTTTGACACACACGCCATACCCTACACACACCCCCACCCGCCACACACACACAAACCTACATCCCCATACTCGTGCACACACACATACCACCCACCACGCCCACATCCTCCTCCACACACACATCCCCACACATTCACACACTCATATCCCCATACCCACCTACCACACAAACACCTACACCCCACCCACATACACCACTCCCACACACACACCTACACCCCCAATATACACACACCACATACCCAAATAACACCCACATACACATAACCAACACACACCCCCACATACCACCCCCACATACACCCCACCTTCTCCGCACATACAGACACACACACCTACATCCCCAACTACACACACCAACACCTATCCACCGCCCTCACCCACACTCACACTACCTACATACCTACGTTACACACATACGTACACACACTCACTCTCTCGTTCACATTCTCACACACTCATACATTCATACATACGCTGACATTAACACTAACGCACACACTCACACCTACTTATTCCCCACTCACATACACACACTCACTCTCACATACACTAACACGCTCACTCACATCCACTTATTCACACACACATATGCACATTCTCACACTGATGGCCTCTCACTAAACTGCTCACTCACACCCATTTACACACACACACATTCACACCAACACATAAGTGAGTTACACCCTCACACTCATGCGTCAACATATACAAACCAGGAAGGAGACGAAGGAGAAATTGTGTGTCATCCAGATGTGTAAGTCACATCATCCAACTCCAGGTGAAGCCAGGAGAGGGACTACACATGGCCTGAGAGCGTTACATTTCTCTATTTCGTGACTGAGGGTGGACCAGGTTGTAAACAGTGCTGGGGCTCATGCTCAGGATGAGCTTTGGGCAGGACATGGTCCTCCTCACTTAACATTTAAAAAAAGCCTGAATAAACTCACAAAAAAACAACAGCAGTAGATGGTTTCATTTCGTTCATCCATTTCGGGATAGCTTCCCTCATTCTCAGTGTTCTCTCCCTCTTGCCCCATTCCTCAGTCTATTTTTCTCCATTCTGTCTCCCTGTGACCTCTCCTCCCTCTGTCGCTGTTGTACTGATGGTAACAAGGTCAGCTAGTGGACCTCATAGAATATCAGTTCCCTCACTGGGGCTATTAACCTGGTCCAATCAGGGAGCTGTGGCTGTCAGATACAACCAGGAGTGACAGAGGTTCTGTTCACTCTGAGAGCTGGTTCTGAGGAAGCTAGGTCAGTCTCAAGGACTTTCCACGTGTAAATAAAGGGCAACTCGGTGATGGAATACCAACCTCTGGGGGGGTTGTTTCAGTGGCAACGAGACAAGCGCACATTCCTGAAGAAATTTGCTTACAATAGTCACCTTTGAGATAGGGAGAAGCATTTCTGGCATCATGCCATTATTTGGGAAGCTTGACATGTAAATCCCGTTGTCAAAGAATTAGCCCAGTATATGGAAAGAATGCATTAATTTTTCCATGCAAATGATAGTGGGCAGATGACAAGCAACAAGTAATTCTCCCAACAGCTTGTGGAACTGCAGCTTTTTTGGTTATTTGAAGCCTAACTTTCTCTGAGGCACGAGATACTAAAACCTTTCAAGAGTTGATGGATTTAACTAAGGAAATATTATGACCCCGAGCATCCTCTAATTCTGAGATGCTATCGGGTTCACTTGTCAGTCTGAGAACCAGGGGATTCTGTGTCAGGATATTTGACGGGGTTAAAACGACAGACAGGCGCACTTGCCTTTCGTTTAACATGTTAAGGAGATGCTGACAGACTGTTTGGTATGTGATGCTGAAACCATGCAAAAGTGTCACTACTTGAAGCCCAGCTGGACCTTCAACAGGCACTACAACTGGCTTTATCATTAAAAAATGCAGCAGTGGAGCATATGAGTCTCAGGGGTATTCCGATGGAAGTGGACACTCTCGCCAGCCTGACTGAGCTTGAGGAACACCATTTGAGTGAAGGCAATAGCCTCACTCAGGACATATCCTGAACAGAGGGACTCGAGGCCAGCCCACAGCAAAACCCCAAGACAAAGCCAAGCCTTGACCAAACAGTTAAAATTTTCTTTAGGATCCGGGTCGGCAAGCCATTGTAGTAGCTGCTGGAATGTGGACTTGAGACGGTAAAGGAGTCTAACTAGATCTAAACTGAGTAAGAGAACTCAGGCTGGTATCCGGAAGAGTGTACACTCTGGGAAGTCCACCTACATCTGGGTTGGGACAGATAAATTACTTAGCAACATCCAAATCAGGACTAATCTAAATAAAAGTCTGATTAAATGGCTGCCCCGTTCTCAATGGAGGTTGATATGGTCACGGCTGTTTCAGTGATCGCCAAACCAGTCTTAAACAAAATTTATTCTGGATTCTAACCCTTAAATTTGCATAAGACCTTGTCTAGAGTCAGAACCTATACCAGGCAGTCTTTACAGGTTAAGGGTACAATTTCAGCTCCAGTCTCTTAGGAGAAGCAGCTGGCTCCGTTACCACTGATTGTAGTAAAAGGCTCAGGCCCAAGCTTGATGGGGTAAAATTGATTGAGAATGATTGATTCACCTGGATTAGCTCAACATTTTTTGATTAGAAAATAGCTGCCTGAATGAAGTCTTAATTAAATACGCAGCAGTTTTTCAGGAAGGTCGAGGGACTATCAAACGAGCCAAGGCCCCGTTACATGTTGAACCAGGAAGCAATTCCAGGATTCTGCAAGGCCCATCCAATGCCAAAAGTAGAGGCAGAATCAGGAGGCTAGAAAGTGAAGGAATGATCAAACCAGAGATAAAAGGTACTGCAGATGCTGGAGAATCCGAGATAACAAGCATGGGGCTGGATGAACACAGCAGGTCAAGCAGGTTGACCTGCTGATGATGCTGCTTGACCTGCTGTGTTCATCCAGCCCCATGCTTGTTATCTCGAATGATCAAACCAGTCCAGTTTGCAGAATGGGCAACACCGGTCGTACCGATAGTGAAGCCCGATGGGTTGGTTTGTCTCTGTGGGGATTTTAAACAAACGGTAAATCTCTTTTCGCAGCTGGATAAATACCCAATCCCTTGCACAGAGGATTTATTAACAAAGCTGGCAGGGCTGGTGGGAGCAGGCTCTGTCCTTCCCAAACATGAGCCACGTGTACTTGCAATTGCAGTCGGGTAAAGATTCCATGAAATATGCAACAAGTGTTACCCATAAGGGTTTGTACCAGTAAACAAGACTGTCTTTTGGGGTATCACTAGTCGGTGCCATTTTTCAGTGCACGATGGAGAACCTTTTATAAGGTCTACCCCAGGTCACCATTTATATGGGAGATATGTTAATAACAAGGAAGACCAATAAAGAGCACTTAGAGAACTTAGACATAGTCATTCGATGTTTCTCTCAGGTGGGCATATGTCTTAGAAGGGAAAACTGTATGTTCCAGGCATCTGAAGGGACCTACTTGGGCTACAGAATTGATGAGTCTGGGTTACAACCATTGGAAGTTAAAGTAAAGGTGATCCAAGGTGCCACGACTCCCACATCTGTTCCGGAGCTTTGGTCTTTCCTTTGGCTGGTGAATTATTACAGAAAATTCATACATAACTTGGCACCCATTCTGGCACCTTTGCATCAACTTTTAAAAAGGGTTCAGCCTTGGAAATGGCCGTGTAGCCAAGCCATATCTTTCATGGAAGTGAAGAAACAGCTATCATCCTCGAAGGTGTTGGTACACTATGGTCCCAAGTGAGATCTGGTATTGCCATGCGATGCTTCCCCATCTGGCAATGGGTTAGTATTAATTCATAGGTGGCCCAATGGAGAGGAACGCCCAATAAAGTTTGCACTCAGGACTTTGTCTAATGTACAGCCCAGATAGAAAAAGAAGGCTTGGTGGTCACAGTTGGAGTCAGGAAGTTCCACTAGTACTTTTACGGATGGACATTTGTAATAAAAAGGGACCACAAACCCTTTCTAGGTCTATTCAAAGATGACAAGGCAGTGCCGCTGATAGCTCAGGCCGGATTCAGCAGTGGGCTGTAATATTAAGTGCATATTAATACAGTTTGGAACACCATCTGGGAGGACAAGTAGCAAATGCAGATGCATTGAGCTGCCTCCCGCTGGCAGATACACCACCAGTGGTACCGCTGCTGGAAGAGTCTGTAAGAGTTTTACATTTTCTGCACACACTTCCAGTCACAGCTGACAATATCAGAATTTGGACACAGAAAGTTTCAGTCCTTGCAAAACTGAAACAGCTGGTGGTGATGGGGGAAACCAAAGGGGTGTCACAACCAGAATTGAAACCTTTTTAGACCCGGAGAGACCAGATCACAGTAGAGGACAGCATATTATTATGGGGAGCAAGAGTGATGGTGCCGAGCAAAGGTCACCATGAGATACTGAATGAACTCCACCAAGATCATCTAAGCATGTCCAAAAGGAACATGCTGGTGAGAGGTTCTGTCTGGTGGCCAGGATTTGATGCCGACATAGCGGCATTGGTTGGGCAGTGCCCAGAGTGTCAACAAGGACTAACATTACTGCCAGCAGCTCCCCCACATCCATGGGAATGACCATGTAATCCCTGGACTCGGTTACATATTGACTACGCAGGTCCTTTCATGGGCTCAATGTTCTTAGTCATTGTAGACGACCAACTCAAAGTGGCTGAACACGAATGGAGTTCATTTGTCAGACATGGGAACAACGATAGAAAACCTGTGAGCATCTTTTGTAATGCATGGACCCCCGGATGTGTTGGTTACAGATAACAGGACATTGTTTGCCAGCAGGAAATTTGAGTATTTCCTAAAGTTGAATGGGATTCGACAGAGAAGGACAGCTCCATACCATCTATTGTCCAATGGTCTGGCAGAACAAGCAGTCCAAACTTTGAAGGTAACTTAAAGAAACAGCCTACAGCCTCACTAGATACCAAACTGTCCCAGGTCCTATTTGATTATAGGACCACCCCTGATGCAAGTACAGGGATAGCTCCAGCAGAGTTGCTAATGGGGGGAAGACTCTGCACCAGGTTAAACCTGGCCTTCCCAGACCTGGGGGTACAGTGAAACAACTTCAGGAACTGCAGTACTAGACACAAGACTCCACTAAGCAAGCGAGACAGTTTACTTCAAGGGACAAGGTTTGGTGTAAGAATCACAGAAATGGCCCTGTATGGGTAAAAGGCATGGTCGACACAAGGTCAGGACCAGTGACGTATAACGTTTGGGTAGATCAACAAGCAGGTGGACCGTATGAAAGTTGCAAACTCAAAGATGGTGTGGGAGCAAAATGTACCTGGCTCCTTGACAGTCTTTCTGAATATAATGGAAACCATGGGGTTTCTCTCTTTGTCAACTGTTGAAGATCCTTCGGAATCTGAGATGGACACAGCAGATGTTGTTGCTTCAATGCCTTTGCCACCAGAAGAGGAGAATGAATTTCTTCTGAGACACATTGGTTACAAGAGGTGAATTACTGTGCATTATATACTGCCCGTATCCAAGGCAGAGTCAGAGGAACCTGACCCGGCGCTAAAACAATCCAGGAGGAGCTACAAAAAAAAACTGGCCTATATCCCTGGACTCAGCAGGGGAGGGATGTAATGAGGTCAGCCAGGTGAGCCTCACAGAAAGTGAGTTCCTTGATTCGGGCTGTTAACCTGGTCTAATCAGGGACCCCGAGCTGACAGATATAAACCAGAGTGTCAGGGGTTCTGAGGTGACTCTGAGGGAGCTGCATCATTGTCAAGGACTCTCCACGTGTAAATAAAGGGTGAGTTGTGACAGGATACTGGGGTCTGTGGAGTTATTTCAACTCCCTCACTATTCCCATTCCCCAGTGTCCTCTTCACATTAACCCCCATTGCTTTGATCCCATCGTCATTCCAGGAGCAGTAATTTGTTCAAAGTAGAATTTATAGCATTAACTTTGGGAGAGGCAGGGAAATCTAGATAGGACTAGAGTAGAAGAGAGATGGAAGATTTCTGAAGGAGCCAGAGACTGGATGAGAGACAAAGGGAGTCAATTTATTCAGACATGGAAGAAACACTAAAGAATGAAAGGGGTATACAATGAAGAAACTTGAGTTCATCAATAGAGAAAGAGAAACAGCATGAGATGGAGAATTGTAAACTTGAAAAGCAATATGATCTTTCGCATGAACTAGAGAGAGTCTGAGTTCAATACAATTAGGGAGAGCATGACGATGCAAAAAAACTGCAAATTGGGAGATAAGCTTGAGAGCATGAGACCAAAGACACAGATAAAGATCAGAAGAGAGATAGAGATCACAAGATAGAGAGACACACAGGGAGATCACCAGACGGAAACACAGAGAGAGATCACAAGATAGACAGAGAAAGAAATAAAGATCAAGTTTGTGCTAGAGGAGAACATGAAGATGGTGATGAAAGAGAGTGAGAAACTAATGGTAACAAATAGCACAAATGGAAGAGCCATTGATAGAAATGAGAACAGGCACGATCTGAGAATGAAATTAATTTGATTTACCGGTTCCATGTTGATCTGTTTGAAAAAGCTGACCAATGTTTTACATAAAATAAAACAATGATGTTAACAGCCAGCAACATCAGGAAGCCCAGGAGGGAGCCCAGGATGATAGGAAACAGGTCAATGGTCCGGTTCTCTGTAAAATCACAACAATTGTTACCCATTTCAACGACACAGAGAACTGCTAGAGTGGAATGTGCTTTCTATATAATATGAGAAACATGACAGTATTCTCACAGAAGGATCCCACAAAGCCATCTTGTGAGAGTGACAGGGAAATCAGTTAGTGTCATTTTGATGAAGGTCCCCAGGAAGAACTCCTTTCTCGTCAGTAAAACACTGTGTGAGTACCATAGCCTCTTTGACAGCTGCTCAACAGGACAGACAGAGCCTCAGTTTAACACCTCCACTGGAGTGGAATGGCAGCAGTCCTGGGGTAGGAAGGTGGGGCCTGTTTATTATTCATGGGACATGGTTGTCACTGACTGGGTGTAGTGTTCTGCTCAGAAATAATATCTGAAAACTTGTCCATGCTGCCCAGTTTCCACAATTAATGTAGTCCCATTTGCCTGCATTTGGTCCATATCCCTCCATACCATACCCATCCATGTACCTGCCTAAATGTTTCTTAAATGATGAAATTGTACTCGCCCCCACCACTACCCCTGGCAGCCCGTTCCAGACACCCACCACCCGCTGTGTGAAAGAAATTGTCCCTCTGGACGGTTTTGTACCTCTGTCCTCTCACCTTAAACCTATGCCCTCTAGATTTAGACTCCCGTACCGTGAGGAAAAGCACTTGGCTATCTACCTTATCCATGCCTCTCATGATTTTATACACCCCTATAAGGTTAACTAGGTTAAAGGGTTAATTGTTAAAGGTTAATTGGACATGGCAATAAAAAAATTGAAGGAAAATACAAGAAAAACAGCTTAGTTTATCTCTTAGTGTAAAAACAGCTTGTTTAGGCTAGCATGTAACTGCAGGGATCTTTCCTTGCCTTGGGAACAGGCTAGTTTGCTGCAATACCTGGATTTGATTGTGATCACCAAGCACAGAGGAATACTTGGAAAGTACAAAGGAATGGCAAGACAGCATATGTAATCTCAGAGATAAAAGGTACTGCAGATGATGGAGAATCCGAGATAACAAGGTGTGGGGCTGGATGAACACAGCAGGCCAAGCAGCATCATAGGAGCAGGAAAGCTTGACGTTTCGGGCCTGGACCCTTCATCAGTCTAGGCCCTAAACGTCAAGCTTTCCTGCTCCTATGATGCTGCTTGGCCTCCTATATATAATCTCAGATTCAGAATAATATTAATATCAAGGACTCTGTCTCACTCATTGCACTTTCCCCATCGGACTGGGATCATGACATGGGGACTTTCCCCATCAGGCTGGAATTGTCAGAACGATGCTGTGGAAACTAGGATTGACCTCTGAACACCAGTCATCACCCAGGTGTCCCCGACAGGTACAGGCGGTGAGACTTGCTTGTGGAATATGTTTAAAATAGTTTAAGCTAATAATGTCACATGTAAATTTTTACTCTTTACCTGTGTTAGGTTACCATGTCCATTAATACACTTGAGGTGTGTTAGCTATTATGTACACTACTCTGTAGAGTTGTTATGTATTCTGTACATTATTACCCTGTAGATGTTTCAGGTTATTAAATTCCATTCTGTGTATATGTGAGGATATTGTATACATTATTACTCTGGAGCTGAGTTTGGTTACTCTGTGCATGATTTCTCTGTAGGGTGTGTTTAATTAATATGTATATTATTCCCCAGTAGTTCTGTTCACTCATTATGCATGTCTTCTGTAGCTGTATACGATTATTCTGGACGTTGTCCCTCTGTGGATATTTTAGGTAAAAATGTACGTTATGACTCTCTAGGATTGGAAAGTTATTATGTACAATAGGTGCACTACATCATTACCATTATTCCTCTGTAGAGGAATATGTTAGGTCAACATATACAGTGTTACACTGCAGGTTATTATGTATATTATTACCCTGTAGGTATTTTACATTATCATATACATTATATAGGTTTGTTAGCTAATTATATGGATTCTTATTCTGTAGGTGTGTCAGGTTATTACATACTTCATTACTTTGTCTACGTGGGAGATTATTAGATGCTATATCTTATTATATGTTATTACTCTGTATGTGTTAGGGTGGTATGTAGATTACTACACTGCAGCTGTTTTAGGTCATTTTGTACATCATTACTCTGTAGGTGTTTTAGGTTCTATAAATATTATTCTATAGTGTGGGTTAGGTTGTAGCTATGTTACATTTATTTGTAGGTAATTACTTTCTAGCTGTGTTCGCTTAATGTGCACATTAATGCAATGTCCATGTGTTAGGTTACTGTATCAAGCATGTTTCCATTGGCTTGTTCAGTTATTATGTACATACATACTCTGTAGATGTGTTAATTTATTCTGTACATTATTACTCGGTAGCTGTTGTATTATAGTTTACACATTGGTCCTCTCGATCTGTGTTCAGGTGTAGGCAGGTATAGACAAGTCCCCAGGATCAGACAGAATCTATCCCAGGATACTGTGGGAGGCAAGGGATAAAATAGCTGGGCCTCCACAGATAACTTTGCATCTTCTTTGGCCTTAGGCAAGGTTCCAGAGGACTGGAGAATGACCGATGTTGTTCCTTTGTTTAAGAAGGGAAACAAATATAAATCCAGGTAATTACAGACTGGTGAGCCTGACGTCAGTGGTGGGGAAGCTGTTGGAGAAAATACTGAAAGACAGGATTCATTCATATTTGAAAGTGAATGCACTTGTTAGTGATGGGCAGCAAGTGTTTGTGTGAGGAAAGCCATGTCTCACCGAGTTGAATGAGTCTTTTGAAGAAATGACAAGAATGATTGATGAGGGTAGGGCAGTGGATGTTGTCTATGTGGATTTTAGTAAGACATTTGATAAGGTACCTCATGCCATAAAAAAAGGTAACATGTCATGTGGCTGGGGTGTGATGTCCGCATGGGGGAAGCTATGGCCTAGGGGTACTATCGCTCGACTGTTAACCCAGAGACCAAGGTAGTGCTCTTGGGACCTGAGTTCAAATTCCACCACAGTAGATGGTGGAATTTGAGTTCAATAAAAATCTAGAATTAAGACTCTGATAATGACCATGAATCCTAAGCCGGTTGTCAAACAAACCCACCTGGTTCACTAATGTCCTTTAGGGAAGAAACTGCCATCCTCACCTGGTCTGGCCAACCTGTGACTCCAGACCCAGAGCAATGTGGTTGATCATAAATGCCCTTTGGGCAATTAGGGATGGGCATTAAATGCTGCCTATCCAGTGGCACCCTTCTCCCATGAATGAATTTAAAAAAAGCGTGGATACAAATCTGGCTTGGTCATGGAAGACGGAGAGTTGTGGTGGAAGCATGCTTTTTGGAGTGGACATCAATAACCAGTGGAGTTCTGCAGGGATCAGTGCTGTGACCTTTGTTGTGTGTAATATATATAAATGATCCAGAGGAAAATGCAGGCAGTTTGCGGATGGCACCAAAATTGGTGGAGCTGCAGATAGTGAAGGGGACTGTCAAAAGATACTGTGAGATATAGATAGACTGCAGATTTGGGCAGAGAAATGGCAGATGGAGTTTAAACTGGACAAATGCGAGATGATGCAGGTGAGAATTATCCAATAAATGGCGGAACCCTGAGGAACATTGACAGACAAAGGGATCTGGGCGTACAGGTCCACAGATCCCTGAAAGTGGCAACACAGATGGATAAGGTGGTCAAGAAGGCATACAGCACATTTACCCTCATCGGGTGCCGCATTGAATATAAAGGTTTACAAGTTATGTTACAGCTGTATAAAACTTCAGTTAGGCCACATTTGGAATATTGCCCGCAGTTCTGGTCGTCACACTACCAGAAGGACTTGGATGCTTTGGAGAGAGTGCAGAGAAGGGTCACCAGCATGCTGCCTGGTCTGGAGCATTTCAGTTATGAGACCTTGGATAAACTTGGATTGCTTTCACTGGAAAGACAGAGGCTGAGGGGCGACCTGGTAGAGGTCTGCAGAATTATGAGAGACAGAGATAGGGTCGATAGTCAGAAGTTTTTTTTCCCCAGTGTGGAAAGGTCATCTACAAGAAGGCACAGGTTCAAAGTGAGAGCAGGAAAGTTTAGGGGAGAAATGCAGGGATACTTTTTCACACAGAAGGCAGTGGGTGCCTGGAACGCACTGCCAGTGAGGGTAGTGGAGGCAGGCACGTTAGCAATGTTTAAGGCATATCTTGATACTCACATGAATGGGAGATAAAGAGAGATTAGGGAACCATATACATTATTACTGTGAATCTGGTTTAGGGTACCATATCCATTATTACTGTGTAGCTGGTTTAGGGTACCATATCCATTATTACTGTGTAGCTGGGTTACCGTATCATATCCATTATATTATATTCATTATTAGTCTGTAGCTGAGTTAGGGTACCATAAGACCGTAACACATGAGTAGAAATTAGGCCATTCGGTTGCTCTGCCATTCAATCATGGCTGATAAGTTTCTCAACCCATTCTCCTGCTTTCACCCCATACCCTGTAGAAGCTTTAGGTTATTATATATGTTATTATGTTGCAAGAACTTTAGTTTATCATACACGTTATTGTGATATAGAAGTTTTAGGTTATTATATACACTATTCCTCAGCAGCCGTGTTAGTTATTGTACACATTACTATTCAGTAGTATGTTGGGATATTCCAAGCATTATTCCACTGTAGGTGCGGTCGTTTAATATGTACATTATTCCTCTGCAGGTGCGGTCGTTTAATATGTACATTATGCCTCTGCAGGTGCGGTCGTTTAATATGTACATTATTCCTCTGCAGGTGCATAGGTTAATATGTACATAATTACTCTGTAGGTGTGTTTGGTTATTTATGTACATTAGTACTCTGTAGCTGGGTTAGGTTATTACGTATATTTTTATTCTGGAGGTGTCTTTGGTTATTTTATACATTATTATCCTGTAACTATAGTAAATTATTATTTACATTGTTTCTCTGTAGTTGTACTGTTAGTGTTTACATCCGAGTCTGTGTCTGTGTCTGGGTATTATGCACGATAATACTCTCGCTCGGTTACATTATGAAATACATTACTCTGCACGTTAGGGTATTATGTACTTTATTACTCTGTAGTTACATTACTTTTTGTAGCTCTGTGAAGGTTTCATGTTAACATAGTCTCACAGAACCTGGGAATTACTATAACGCAGAAATAGGCCATTCAGCCCATTGTGCGTACGCTGGTTCTGTCAAAGTGCATCATTACTTCATGCCAATCCCCTGCTTCTGGCCTGTATGCTTGCACATTATTTGTATTTAAATAATCATTCAATGCTTTCCTGTATGTCTCAATTGAAATCTCCTCTCCAGTATGTCAATGCATGCTGGCTGCTGATGCAGTCCACTCAAGACACCTATTTAGGGAATTGGTTGGACCTGACAAAGTGAGTTTGGGAGAAGTAATGGGGCAATAGATCTATGATGCATTTACAGAATGGTGTCGCACCCTCCAACCTGCAAGAGGCTACAGGCAGGATTCAAAACTGGTGTGCAGTTTAATGTCATGTTTCTGGGAAATATGATCAAGTGTTATGTAAATACAACCCACCTTTCTCAAAGTCACTGTAAACAATGCTGAAGTTTACTTACTTGCTGTGCTCAGCTGAGTGATATTCTGGGAGATCTCTGCAATTGTCACAGTCATTTCTGTCCCATTCCTGGATGTCTCTACAATTGTGCCTTTTTCTTCAGACTGATTCTTTGACGAATTACCACTGGTTACATTCATTTCCTTCACAATCCTGGATTTCTCTTCACTGGTTCCATTCCATTGAGCCACTCTGCTCTCTGTCTCTTCTTTTGCTGTATCAAGCTTATTCATACTCCTTGAAATGTCATCACTGGATCCATTCAGCACATTCCAATTCCTGAGGCTCTCTCTACTGGTTCCATTCCATTTAGACATGTTCCTGGAAAGTTCTCTGTTGATTGTATTCAGCTCACTCCCATTCCTTATAAACTTTTCACTGACTACTTCTAGTTCATTTTTGGACAGCTCGCCACTGGCTGCATCAAGTTCTTTCCCAGTCCTGAAGGTTTTTCCACTCATTTCATTGCCTTCAGACACGTTGTTGGATTTCTCTCCACTGGTTGTTGTCACTTCATTCCCATACTTTGTAATTGCTCCACTAGAGGCATTTTGTTTGTTTCCAGATATTTTATCATTAGATACATTCAGCACATTTCCATTCATAGTTATTTTTCCACTGGTTCCAGTGTGTTTCAAGGCTGTACTAGAGAGCTCATCACTGGCTGCATTTGACTTATTCCCAGTCATGGCCATCTCACCTCTGGCTGTACTCAACTTATTTCCAAACCAGTGAAACTGTTCTCTGGCTGCATTCGTCTCATTCCCAGAGCCAGAGATCTCTCCACTGGCTGCATTCGTCACATTCCCAGTGCCAGAGATCTGTCCACTGGCTGCATTCATCCCATTCCCAGTGCCAGAGA
>JAHRHZ010000019.1:223239-233460 GCA_024137785.1 Ginglymostoma cirratum
AGAGGGTTGGAATATAAAAGCAGTGATGTGCTTCTGAGACTTTATAAAGCTCTAGTTAGGCCCCATTTAGAATACTGTGTCCAATTTTGGGCCCCACACCTCAGGAAGGACATACTGGCACTGGAGCGTGTCCAGCGGAGATTCACACGGATGATCCCTGGAATGGTAGGCCTAACATACGATGAACGGCTGAGGATCCTGGGATTGTATTCATTAGAGTTTAGAAGGTTGAGGGGAGATCTAATAGAAACTTACAAGATAATGCATGGCTTAGAAAGGGTGGACGCTGGTAAGTTGTTTCCGTTAGGTGGGGAGACTAGGACCCGTGGGCACAGCCTTAGAATTAGAGGGGATCAATTTAGAACAGAAATGAGGAGACATTTCTTCAGCCAGAGGGTGGTGGGCCTGTGGAATTCATTGCCACGGAGCACAGTGGAGGCCGGGATGTTGAATGCTTCAAGGCAGAGATTGATAAATTCTTGATCTTGCGAGGAATAAAGGTCTACGGGGAGAGTGCGGGTAAGTGGAGTTGAAATGCCCATCAGCCATGATTAAATGGCGGAGTGGACTCGATGGGCAGAATGGCCTTACTTCCACTCCTATGTCTTATGGTCTTATGGTCTTATCTCCATAGACACTGCCAGACCTGCTGAGTTGCCCCAAGAATTTATGTTTTTGATTGTTTCAGGTCTCCAGCATGCACAGTTCTTTGTTTTATCTAATTAGAATCAATGGATGCTTTGTCTTAGACGGTGTCAGGCTTCTTGAGTGTTGTTGGAGCTGCACCCATCCAGACAAGTATTTCTGGCTGGGAAACCAACTTTGAACTACAATCAGCCATGGCTTGTGCACGTTTCTAACACCAACCTGTTAGTCTCAGAACCAGGGAGGTCTTACATAGAGATAAATATGTAGGTGCAAAAAGTGCTGATTTATTAATGGTGGGAACTGTTGGAGCTATTTGCAGTCAGAATACATCAGAATAACAAAATTGTAAAGTGGAATTGGAATATAACGGGAGGCAACTAGAACTCTGGACTCACATTAGAAATGTGAATATTTTCTGTGCCCGAAAGGTACTTGTTAATTTCAGTGTCAGTTGGGAGTGTGACATTTAATTTTTAATAAATGACCGACTTTGCGACTAAGAGTTCAGATTCCGATGTAAAAAGGTGTCTGCAAAATATTGCAGTTATTGAAAACATAGGAGACGCTTAGCAGACCAAGAAGTGGCTGTGAAAGTCAGAGACCACATTGATTCACACTGGGACTTTACACCCACCTGCCCCTCACCCTTCCCCCATTGTGTGCCCAACCTCTCACCCACCTGTTCCTGTACCCCCTCACACTGCCGCCCTGCTCCCATTCACCTTGCCCCCTCACTCACCTACCCCCCCATCCCAACCCACCTGCTGCCACCCCCTAACCCACCTGTCCCCTGACTCCCCCTCACCCATCTGCTTCCTAATCCCCAGCATCATCACACGCTTGCCTACATGGCTTCCTTCTCTCTGTGGCTTCTCAAAGTACTATCGAGTTTTTTTTTCACAGCTGGAATCATATTAGCTGGTGAGTGGATACAGTTAGAAATTTTCTGCTGAGACCTTGGATGGGCAATTGTGTGTGATTGCCTCTGCTAAGGTAGACGGGGTGGAAAAGCCAGAACTGATAGCTACAGCTGAGGCACACAAGACTATGGGCCAAGTGCTGGAAATTGCAATTCGAATAGTGACTGTTTTTGACCAGTGTGGATGTGATTGGCCAAAAGGCCTTTTTTCTGTGCTCTAGCCCTCTCTGTCTCTATAGTACGACAATTAGGACAGCACGGTGGCTCAGTGGTTAGCACTGCTGCCTCATAGCACCAGGGACCCAGGTTTGATTCCAACCTCATGCAATTGTCTGTGTGGAGTTTGCACATTCTCCCCATATCTGTGTGGGTGCCAGGTGTTCCGGTTTCCTCCCACAGTCCAAAGATCAGCTGGTTAGGTGGATTGGCCATGCTAAATTGCCCACAGTGTCCAGGGATGTGTAGGGTACATGGATTAGCCATGGGAAATACAGGATTACAGGGATAGGGTAGGGGATGCGCTTTGGAGGGGTGATGTGGATTTGATGGGCCAAATGGCCTGCTTCCACACTGTAGGGATTCTATATAAAAGGAGGATTAACATTTTATTTATATGGCATCTTGCATACCCTCAAGACATCCATATTAACTGTATAGCCAATAAATTAAGAAAATAGACAGTCAATTTGTGCACAGCATATGGTAATATGTGTTAGTTTTGGAGCTGTTGGCTGAAAGATGATTATCAGGCTAGATTTTATCTCACATTCACTGTGTCAGTATCGCATTAAGGTCTTCACTGTATCATAGCATGTGGCTTCACAGAATAAAGATCTCAGTCTCTGCCTTATCTCTGATCACCCTCTGAAGAAGGGTCCAGACCTGAAACGTCAAGCTTTCCTGCTCCTATGATGCTGCTTGGCCTGCTGTGTTCATCCAGCTCCACACCTTGTTATCTCAGATTCTCCAACATCGGCTGTTCCTACTATCTCTGAATTCTCAGGTGAAGTGTTTGAACCCAAGATTTCATGATTGAGACGTAGTTCCACTGAGGCAGAACTGACAGCCCCGGGAGCAACAGACAACATGGTTTCTAGGTGTGCTTCCCCCCCTACCCCCCAAGTAACAGTTACACAGCGATGGAAGAGTTTGGTACACAGATACAAAATGCATCGAAAGCAAACAAGGAACATTTTTAAATGTTCTATTATTAGACATTATTGGCGAAGAGGCAGTGGTTTATCACCAGTGTGGTGGAAGCTAGGCTCTGTACTGTACCTCACTGTACTGAACTGTGTGTACTAGCCAGGAATACATTGCTAGGTTTGAAATAATTTACAATGAAATGTTCAAGATGAAAAGGAAGCTTGATTTATTTTGAGCAAAGGGATTCTATTTTTTACTGCGGCTCGCAAAGTGACATTTCACTTCTGGATGTAAACTTTCGCTGAGTTAGTGCAGTAGCAATTTGATTAAAGGGAATGCAATTGTCCCACACATAAACAAGCACCAAGTTTTCATCATAGACAGTGACGTGGGTAAGTGTCTGACTCTCTACTTTGGCAAGAGGAAGAAAGGCATAGAGTATTTCTTAAACAATGAGGGGTTGGATTGTGTTTGCACCCAAAGGGAGCTGGATGTCTTTGTAAGTCACTGAAAGCCAGCTTGGAGATGGAACAAGCAATTCTAATATTAAAGGGAATGTTACTGTCAGTCACAAGACAATCTGAGCACAGGAACAGAGTAGATTTGCTTCAGTTGTATAAAATACTGGTGAAATTGCTCCTGGAGTATTTTGTGCAGTTCTGGTCCCCTTGACTGAGGAAGGATAGATATGTTGCAGGAGAAGTGCAGCAGAGGTTCACTTGACTGATCCCTGAGATTGAAGAGACTTGGTCTGTAATCTCCAGAGTTTAGAAGAATGTGAAGTGATCTCATAGAAATGTACAAAACTTTTAAAAGGGCCAGACAGGTTCAGTGCTGGAAGGATGTTTGCCTGACAGTGGGGAATGACCAGGGGACATAGACAGAGGCTGGTGAATCTTTGGCCTTCACTCTTCCAGAGGAAGAGCTGTGCCAGCTCAGTTATTGAATAATTTCAAGCCAGAGATCAATAGATTTCTATTTACTTGTGAATTACAGAAGATCATAGAATCCCTACAGTGTGGAAACAGGCCCTTTGGCCCAACAAGTCCACACCAAACCTCAGAGCACCCACCCAGACCCATCCCCTAATCTGCACATCCCTGAACACTACGGGCAATTTAACATGGCCAATCCACCTAACCTGCACATCTTTGGACTGTGGGATGAAACCGGAGCACCCGGAGGAAACCCAAACAGACACGGGTAGAATGTGCAAACTCCACACAGACAGTTGCCTGAAGGGAAATCGAACCCGCGTCCCTGGCACTGTGAGGCATCAGCGCTAACTGCTGAGCCACCGTGTTGCCCCGAAGGTAGAGTTAAAGTAGATGATCAGCCATGATCTGGCGTGGTACAGCAGAATTGAGGGGCTGAATGTTCCTCTGATCTTAATCATAGATTGGCTCCAGAACAGAAGAAGGGAGACTATTCAAGCCAACATGCCTGTACTGGCATGACAATTCCCCTGCCTTTTGCCCGAGGCCTTACAATTTTGTTTTTCTCCAGCAAATCATCCAAGGCCCTCTTGAATTCCTCAACTGAACCTGCCTCCACCACATTTCCAGGCAGTGCATTCCACACCCTAAATACTCACTGGGTGAAAATGTTTTTCTCTTATCGCAATTGCTTCTTTGGCCAATCACCCTAAACCTGCGAGCTCTGCCTCTTGATCTTTCCACGAATGAGATGTTTTTCCCTGTTAATCTGTCCAGACTCCTCATGATTTTGATCATCTTGATCAGATGTCCTCTCCGTCTTCTCTTCTCCATGAAGAATAGTCACAGCTTCTCCAATCTCTCCACCTCACTGAAGTTCCTCACCATTCTCATCAATCCTTGCTGCACCCTCTCAAAAGCCCTCACATTCTTTAAAAGTGTATGGCCGAAAACTGGACACAGTGCTCCACTAGTGTTTGATACAGGCTGAACTAAATTCATTGCTTTTGTTTTCTATAGCCCTGTTAATAAAGCTCAGGAGTTTGAGTTCTTCTTAACTGCACTCTGAATCTGTCCTGCCATTGATTCCTTTACATGTATACCCAAGAATTGCAGCCCCTGCACCCCCTCAGAATTGTATCCTGGATTTTAGTATGTGACCCTGCAGCCTTCATTCATTAATCACTTCACACTTGTGATCAATGTTTATTTATAGGGAGGTGATGGCCTCGTGGTATTATAGCTGGACTGTTAATCCAGACTCAGATGACATTCTGGGGACTGAGGTTCAAATCCCACCATGGAAATTGGTGGAATTTGAATTCCATAAATATCTGGAATTAAGAATCTAATGATGACTGTAAATCCATTGTCAATTGGTTTGCTTATGTCCTTTAAGGAAGGAGACTGCTGTCCTTACCTGGCCTGACCTACATGTGACTCCAGACCCATAGCAATGTGGCTGACTCTGAACTGCCCTCTGGGCAATAAATGTTGCCTAGCCAGTGACACCCTCATCCCATGAATGAATAAAAGGGATTCAGTTTTATCATCTTTTCATCTGTAAAATTAATATTCTGCTATCAGTCCATTTTTGATTCTTGTTATTCTTTAATAAATATGGTTCAACTTCCCAGAGTACTGAAAAGGAAACTTTATAGAAATAAAGAGATACCAAATACGAGGGATAGGTCAGGCACTCAGAACTGAAATTACCAGCTGACCGTTTGTTGGAATTTTTGGGGTAAAGTCGGAGTAAGTTCACGGCCTGCAAGCAGCAGTTAGTGTTGGACAGATTGAGACCATTTCCCCCACAGAAATGCCTTCAGTCATCCGAGACAGGCCCAGGGGATGTGAGGGATGTGCGGAGATTGTGCAGCTGTAAAGGAAATGTAAACAGCCCAGGACAGCAGCACAGAACTGGTGCGAGGAGCCATCTGCTGACCCACAGCCACCCTCTTGGAATGTTAATGCCAATTGGTCCCTGCCAACCTAAATAAATCTAGCTCCATTTGCTAGCATTTGACCCATATCCCTCTAAGATACCTTTTAAATGTTGTAGTTGTACCAACCTCCACCACATCCTCTGGCAGCTCATTCCATACATGCACCACCCTCTGTGTGAAAAAGTTGCCCCTTTGGTTCCCTTTTATAGCTTTCCACTCTCACCTGAAACCTATGCCCTTCAGTTTTGGACTCCTCTACCCTGCTCTCTGACATCAAAGAGTAATGTCAGAGGTATTCGGAGCCTATGGACCATGTTGTGATATTTCTATGTCAGCTAATATAAAGTGAAAAGCAAATCAGTCATTACAATAGAGCCTTTTATTATAAAACCAACCCACATGTGGATCATGAGCAGTTTTTGTTGCCACAATCTTTCAACATTACGAATAATAATCTGACAGATAACTACTGTTAAAAGATTGATTTTCATCCTTAACATAATTCCCACAATAATTCCAGAGATTGGAAATTATGAAGAAAGTCCTTAAAGTCATATCACACTGTGTTTTCAAGATGAGAAAAGAAGGATTTTTCCTATTGTTTTTGACTTGGCCGAATCTTTCAGAATGCAGTACAAGTGGGAACGGGCTTCAAGCGGGAAGTATAAGATTTATTGCTGGTGGGAGCAAGCACTAAATGTCAGTTGAGATATAAAGAGATGTATGAAGAAGGCAATAAAGTTAAATAGATTTGCTAGCTAATTCCAAGTGTGGAAAACTTATTTTCTGCAAAGGAGAGTAAACAGTATCACGAGTGAAAAAACTAGTTAGATAAAAGGGAAATGAAGAGTATTTGATGTTTCCACCCTGAGAAAAGGACTCTTGACTATCCAACATATTTGTACTTCTCAAAATTTTATAAACTTCTATCAGGTGGCCCCTCAGCCCCTAACACTCTAGCAAAAACAATCCAAGTTTATCCTACCTCTCGTTCTGGCTAATACACTGTAATCCAGGCAACATCCTGGTAAACCTGTTTTACACCCTCTCTAAGGCCTCTACATCCTTCCCATAGCGTGGCAACTAGAAGTCCATCTGCCATTTCTTTGCCCAACTTTCCAACTGATCTGTATCCCTTCTGTATCCTTTGACAACTTTCTGCAATATCCCAACTCCATCAGTATACTTGGCGCTGGAGGTCAGCAGGGTCATTGATAGTTCAAAGCTCTAACAATTCTACAGCCTGTGTTTTACTTCCACTGAGCCATAACTCTGTTTCCTTTAGATCATCCAAACAACTTGTGGCCTGTGTAGTCCTTAAAAATATTAGAGATAGAAAGCAAAAGCTGATGCTTATTTCTGAAAATGAGCATGAAAATTACATTGACCTTGTACAGAGACCTCATTGGGCCACATTTGGAGTACACCAGAATGCTCTGATCGCCAAACCCCACATAAAGGCATAAAGGTAACATAAAGGCAATAGGGTAAATTTTATGGGTGGGAGCACATTAGCTTCTCCTATACCCCACCTCCTCACTGATATTAAATCTGTCTGCCTACGGTGGTGATGCTCTGGGAGGGAGGGCTGGGAGGAGAGCCTTAATGACGTGAGAATGGAACCTCTACCCCTCAAATCGGGAAATCCTGACCTTGAGGCTTGCTGCCCAATCTGATTGGCTGTAGGCTTCTTACGTCCAGCAGCACCAGGGGCAAGTAATGGTTGTTGCTGGGACTGCAGGCAGCTTCCTCGGGAGGAAAGCATGGGGTATGGCCTCGACACTAAGAACATAAGAACTCAGAACTGGAGTAGGCAATTCAATCTCTCGACTCTTCCCTGCCACTTAATATAATCATAGTTGATCTCAAAACGTTTTATTTTGTGAGATATCAGAGATCCTAAGGCTTTTGGGGAGAGTGAATAAGAGGGTTGGAGATATGGGGGAGGAGGCAAGAAGAGGATACTGATGTACCCAATGGGCACTGGAGAAGACTTGGGGATTCAGGGGCATAGATCTGTAAAATGTCACAAACAGGAGCAGAAAATAATCAAGAAGGCTAATGGAATGTTGGCCTTTATACCGAGAGGACCGGAGTATAAGGGTGCAGGAGTTATGCTGCAGTTACACAAAACCCTAGTTAGACCCCACTTCGATTCCTGCGAGCAGATCTGGCACCACACCTTTGGAATGATATATTGGCCTTGGAAGTATATTGTAAGTTTACAAGAATGATACTTGGGCTTCAGGGGTTAAAGTATGAGGAGAGGTTGTACAAATGAGGCCTGTTTTCTCCAGAATGCAGAAGATTAAGGGGTGATATGATCAATGTCTTCAACATATTAACAAGAAAGGAGAGGGTAGATGAAGATGAGCTATTTCTGGTTGGGGATTCTAGAACTAAGGGCATAGTCTGAGAATTAGGGCCAGACCGTTCAGGAGTGATGTTAGGAAGCACTTCGACACACAGAGGGTGGGAGAGGGTTGGAAATCTCTTCCACAGATGGCAATGGATGCTGGATCCGTTGTTAATTTTAAATCTGAGAGAGATACATTTTCTGTTCAGCAAAGGTATTAGGGCATATGGGCCATGGACGGTTATACGGAGTTAGGCCACAGATTACCCATGGTATCACTGAATAGTGGGACAGCCTCAAGGATTGAATGGCCTACTCCTGTTCTTATGTTCCTATGTTCTGATGACCAGCTGAGCTCTTGGGGAGTTGCTCCATCAACATATTCCCAGAAATGTACAAAACACACCCATGAGCAGTCAGGAAATTCTCATCTGTTCGGTGTTTCACTGGGAAAAGTGGCAGCTGGACTATTGCTATCATCCAATCATGTGGCTCACTCATGGACATTAATCAATAAATTATCATACTCACCCTGACCCTGATTGGGTAATGTTAATATATTCAAGCTTGGTGATTGGCTGGATAGACAATGGGCATGTTAATGATTGGTGATTCTGATGGATGATAGTGAGCATGGGCGGAGAGCCCCCTCATCAATAACACAATTCACTTGTGCCGGCTGTTCATGTAGAAATAGCCCCAAAGAAGAAAAGAATCGAAGAGGAACGTTGAGAATTGAAGTTGAACTAACAGATTAATTCACAATCGACAGAAATTGGGCGGGGGATTTTCTCCGGTGCCATTTGCATCGAAAACTTCACCAACAATAAGAAATCAAACACTCAAAGACATTTCTCCCAGCAGCAAGGGGGCCTCTGCTGAAGCTCATTCTGTTGGAAGGAAGTAAGTGATGTAGCTGCCAAGACTGAAGTAGAGACATTTTGTGAGCCCTTCGCTGAGTGGGTGACCTCCTCAGGAAACTCACCCCCTGTTTGAGTGACTGAAACTCTCATTTTCTGCTTAGGGGATCCTGCAGTCTCTAGGACTCAACATTGAGTTCGATAACCTTAGAGCCTGATTCCATCCTTCCATTTTTTTTTAGCCAGCCCCAAACACTCAATTCTATTATGATGCTGTGAGTTGCTTTCAGTACAATCACACACTCCCACGTACGCCTAGAGCCATTATCACAGTACAACTCACCCATCCTCACCTACTCTTAGCTCGTTTTATCACTTATTCAGCATTTATTCTGTCTTGACCTGCTAGCCATTATCTTCTTGCTTATCTACCCCTTTCATATATCTCTTTTTCTCTCTCTCTCTCTGGGCTCCATCTCCACTGATCTGCTCACCTCTACCCCCAACGCCCTCCCCCAGCTTTGTCTTCAGCACAAATGTTACATTTTCTCAGCTGCTGATGAACATTCACCAGACTTGAACTGTTAACTCTGTATTCATCCCACAAATGCTGCCAGACGTGTTGAGTTTCTCCGGCAATTTCTGTTTCTGTTTCAGATCTCCAGCATCCGCAGTTCTTTGTTTAATTCCAGAAAAGGGGTAGAGCAGTTCACTTTTGGTGAAGGTGTAAACAAGAGGTCCATCAGAGCTCCAGGATAATGATTTGGAAAACAAAAATAAACCTATTCCAAACATTAAAGACGTGCCTTTATTTGAGATAACTTTGTGGGACCACATAGTGCAAGTGGCCACAGAATCCATGAGACAACAGGCTGGGAATCTTAATCCCAGTGTCAACAAACATGGAATTTTACAAAAATAAACACAGTGGAGAAGATGGTTAAATGATATAAGTTACAACGCTGCTGAAAAATGAAAATAACTTCATTCTGTTCAGATATTGACCAACTCTCCAGACAAACCCAGTTACAAGAAGCACAGGAAAACATTGGGGTCTGTTTTGCTTCCAGGATGGAATTGTCGTGGAATTAAACAGCTTGTTGTGAGAAAACATCATTCAATTAACAACATGCAGTGAAAATCTTTCATATGTCAGGTGGAAGTGGTTGTATTGATATCCAGGAACATCTCCCTGTTCTGCTTTCGGCTACTTTTGATGACTGTGGAACACTGTTGCAAATCTTAAGTGTCATATTTTTTGACAAAGTGATTAAAACTAGCTCCTCTTGTCATAGAGATTGTAGATTCTTGTGTTATACATATCCACTCACCATCCTGACTTGAAAATATATCAAATAAAAACTGAAAGAAGTGCAGATGCTGATAATCAGGAACAAAAGCAGAAGTTGCT
>JAHRHZ010000019.1:233860-272739 GCA_024137785.1 Ginglymostoma cirratum
AAAGAAGGGTCTAGGCCCGAAACGTCAGCCTTCCTGCTCCTCTGATGCTGCTTGGCCTGCTGTGTTCATCCAGCTCTACACCTTGTTATCTCAAATACCTGGCTCAGTTGGTGAGATCACATCCCATGAATTAATTAAAGTGAGGAAATGCTGAATAGGGAGGGCTCTAGGAGGGGGATATTAAGGTATGACCTCTTAGAAGTCTTTGTGTTAACACAATCATTTGATGGAGTGAATGTAGAGAAGATATTTTCTCTGGTTGGGGCTAGGATAGAACACTGATAGAAGGCAGTCACCAATCAATCCAGTTGGGAACTCCTCAGAGAATGGGCAGACTGGGGAACTCGCTTCCGTAGGGAATGGGAGGAGAATGTGGCACTCACTCCCATAGGTAGTGGGAGAGACATGGGAGTCACTTCCATGGGGAGTGGGGGGATAATGTGGGACTCACTCCCATAGGGAGTGGGAAGGATGTGGGACACACCCCCATGGGGATTGGGAGGAAAATGTGGGACTCACTTGCACAGTGAGTGGGGGAGAACATGGGACTCACTCCCATAGGGAGTGGGGGAGATTGTGGGATCTGGTCCCGTTGGGAGTGGGGGAGAATGTGGGACCTGCTCCCATTGGGAGTGGATTGGGAAGAATGTTGATGTATTTAAAGGGGGAAGCTGGGTAAACACGGGAGGGTGAAAATAATGGTAAGATGTGGTGCTAGTGTTAAATAAAACAGGATGGGAGGGGGTCTGTCTGAGGCAGGCCTGCTTTTGTGCTGAATATTCTTTGTAATCTTCCGTAAACAGTAAAATTGCTGGATGAAGGGAATGCAATTAGAAAGAGCTGATAAAGTCTCCAGGGTGGAAGATTGTGCTTGACAAAGCTGATTGTATTTTTTAAGGAGCTAACATATATGAGGGTTGGGGAATGCAGTCGATGTGGTCTAACTGAACTTTGAGAGAGTTATTTACTACATAGCAGCTGTTGGAGAAGATAAAGCATAATGAAACCTGGGGAAGGGTAACAAATTTGATTGAGGACTGATTAGACAGAGGAAAGATGCCTGAATTCCTGCTAAACATTTCTTCTCTGGAGGTTCTCTGCCCATAGATTTCATTAGCTCAGGGACATTCTAATGATCTCACTTTCTTGTTCACGTGGGACTTTGTAAAGAGTTGAACACTGCAGACATTTCATTAAGAGCATCAGGGGGATTTACAGTTTGATTTCAACATCAAAGGTCTAACTCCCATGAGAATGTATGAACAGGGTTTGGAAGTGCTTAGAGCCCACAAGTAGAATGCCATAGCCTGCACTGGCCTCAAACTGCAAACTCACTGTTACTCTGCAAAGTCCAAATGGAGAGACTGTAAAAATGCAAATACTCTCTCTCTCTTGCTCACACACACACACGCACACACACACACGCACACACACACACACACACACACACACGTCAATGGGATATCTGACTTACCTGACTAACAGGATCATTATCGGACTCTCAGATGCACAGCAATGTTCAGAGAATAATTTAATCTATTGAGCAAGTACTGAAATTGACAAAAGACCTAAAGAATTTCAACACACCACTGTGTTCCCTGGCCACCATCTCTGTCTCTGGCTTTCTGCAGTGCTCCAGGAAAGTTCAGTGCAAGCTGGAAGAACGGTGCCTCATTTTCGGCTTGGGAATGCTGCAGCCTTCTGGACTCAGCATCAAAGTTCGACAATTTTAAGGCTTGAGGCACCTTCTCCCATATTCATAGCCCAACACCCACACACCAGGCCTTGGTATCACATGGTCTGCTATTACACACAACCCATTGTCTGCTACTAATTGTCCCTATTAGGAACTATTAATTCTCTCAGGCTGACCGTTTTCCATCCCTTTGTCTGTCCAACTCTTCTCTCTCTTTGGGCTCTATCCCCACCTATTGTTTACTCTTTACCTCCTGTCCCCACCCTATCTTCTGCATATAATCAACATTTACCCAGCTACCATCAGTCCTGAGGAAGGGTCACTGAACCTGAAACGTTAACTCTGATTTCTCTTCACAGTTGCTGCCAGACCTGCTGAGCTTTTCCAGCAACTTCTGTTTTTGTTCCTGAAATTAATACATCAGGCAAAATACTGCGGATGCTGGAAATCTGAAATAAACACAGGGAACCCTGGAGAAACTCAACAGGTCCGGCTTCATCTGTGCAGGGAGAAACAGAGTTAATGTTTCTGGCCTATAACTTCTTTACAAGCTCTGATAACAAGCCATTCGCCTGGAACATTCTCTCAGAGGCTGCCCAACCTGCCAAATGTTTCCAGCTCCTTTTATTTCTCAAATTATAACTTGGGAACGATTTTGATTCTTTACTACACAGTTCTGGGTGAAACTGCGAGTTCACATTGTTAGTGATCTGGACACAGTCACTAAACTGAGGCACATACTCACCCATAGCGACACAGAGGGAGAACATCATAACCAGGACCGCTCTACACATCATTTCAGAGTAAAGATCCTGTCAGTCTAGCTTCCAGACTTCATGGTGGGGGGGCAATGAATTTATATTAACAATCATGTAGCAGAGTCTGTGTATCAGAAAAAGCAGCTGGACAGGACAAAAAGTACAAAATAAAATATTACAAACAAACAGAACCAGTTCCTGGGCTGGGTGCTCAGGAGGAGTTGATACAATAGTGTACGGACACAGGCAGATACTGTTCCCCACAGCTGGCTCTGAGCTTTGGCTGATATTTAAATACAGGGTTCCATGTCAAAGAGCCAGTAGTGTCACCCTTGGACAAACTGGGCTATTCTCAACAGCCTGAGGAACTCCTGAAAATCAAGCAGACTCCATTGAGACATTGGAGAGACCACGACATGCACCTTGACATTGTCTGTTGATATGAAGGGCTGGATAGGGAGCTGCTCCTGCAGTAATTACTTCTTTTGTCAGTTGTAAAGGGCATGTACCAGATTCCTCATCTCTCCAAGTGTAACAGTAGTGTATTTCACACCCCATACCACTAGCATTGAGACTGGCTGAATTCTGAAAGACCTGACCAGTGCAAATCTGATTCATAGTCTGCCAGACAGAATCAAATGGAACTCAGCGATCCAATGGCAGGATTGTCATCCAAATTGCCATTTTAGGTCAAACCCGTACCCTGACCCATTCAGCTGATGAGACAATGGCAGAATGTGGTGACCTCCCTGGGCCAAGACCCCTACCCTTGCCCACACTCCTGTTTCTGGTGTCTGCCCAGTTCCATCAGGCTGCTTCTTTGACCCCTGCAGTATGATTCTCAATGTGAATGACGTTGCACTATCAAACCATAGCTCCTCTTTCTTTTGTGGGATGTGGGTGTCACTGGTAAGACCAGCATTTGTCCTGGATCTCTAGTTACTGGTGAATGATGAGATCCACTAGGGCTGTTTCAGAGGTCAGTTAAGAATCGGCCACCTCATTGTGGGTCTGGAATCACAGCTAGGCTGTGTCAGCATGGTGATTTGCTGTCCTAAAGGACATTAGTGACCCAGGTGAGTTTTGGAAGAATCAATAGTAGTTTCATGGTCTAGCTTTAGATCTCACATGTAACTAAGTGAATAATATTTCCACCATTGTGGGTCTGGATTTATTTTGGGTCCTGCACTTTTTGTCCTGTCCAGCTGCCATTCCTGAAACATACACTCTGCTACATGGTTGTTCATATAAATTTGTCAAAAAAAAAAATTCAGAAGCTTAGCTGGGCAGAGAACATAGGAGCAAGGAAGTCTTGTTACAACTTTATAAAACATTGCGTTAGGCCACAGCTAGAATACTATGTGCAGTTCTAGACACCACACTATCGGAAGGACGTGATTGCACTGGAGAGGGTACAGAGGAGATTCTATTTTTCTTATTCACTTGTGGGATATGGGTCTCACTGGCTGGGCCAGCATTTGTTGCCCATTGCTAGTTGCCCTGGAGAAGCTACCTTCTTAAACCACTGCAGTCCATGTGCTGTAAATATCATCTACAGCCATGGGTGAGGTGCCAGAAGACTGAAGGGTGGCTAATGTTGTGTCTTTATTTAAAGAAGGCTGGAAGGCGAACCCTGGAACTGTAGACCTGTGAGTCTGACATCAGTGTTGGGTAAGTTGCTGGAGGGGCTACTAAGAGATAATATTTACACACATTTGGAGAGGCAAGGACTGATTAGAGATGGTAAGCATGGCATTGTGTGTAGGAAGTCGTATCTGACTAACTTAATTGAGTTTTTTTGTGGACGAAACCAAAAAGATTGATGAGGTCAGAGCGGTGGATGTTGTCCACATGAATTTTTTCAAAGCCTTTGACAAGGTTCTGCATGGTAGACTAATTAGTAAAATTAGATCACATGGGATTCAGGGTGAGCTAGCCAATTAGATACAAAATTTGCTTTATGTAGGAGACAGAGGGTGGCAGTGGAAGGTTGTTATTCAGATTGGAGGCCTGCGATCGGCAGTGTTCCCCAGAGATCGGTACTTGATCCACTTTTGTTTGTCATTTATATGAATGATTTCGATGAGAATTTAGGAGGCATGTTTACTAAGTTTGAAGATGACACCAAAATTGGTGGTACAGTCAACAGCGAAGAAGGTTATTTAAGACCACCCTACCAATCTTGGTATTGTGTGCAAACATGCTTAACATTCGTCTGCATTATCATCTAAATCATTTATGTATATAACGAACAATAATGGTCCCAGTACTGATCCTTTTGGTACTCCCCGGACACTGGCCTCCTGTCACTCAAACAGCCTTCTACCACTACCCTTTGTGTCCTGTTACTAATGATGTGGAGGAGCCGGTGTTGGACTGAGGTGGTCAAAGTCAGAAGTCACACAACACCAGATTATAGTCCAGCAGGTTTATTTAAAATCACAAGCTTTCAAAATGCTGCTCCGTTGTCAGGTGAGGTCGCTTCAGTGCTCCGAAATCTAGTGATTTCAAATAAACCTGTTGGACTATAACCTGGTGTCACGTAACTTCAGACTTTGTTCTATCTCACTAAGTCAGTTTCAGATCAATCTTGCCAAGCTTCCCTCAATTCTATGTGCTTCAACCTTTTCAATCAGTCTCCCATGCGGGACCTTGTCAAAAGCTTTGCTAAAATCCATATAAACTGCATCAACAGAACTTCCCTCGTCCACACACTTGATCATATTTTCAAAAAATTCTAACTAATTTGTGAGGCATGACCTCCTTCTGACAAAGCCATGCTGACTATCCCTAATTAACCCACAAACCGAAAAAACTGCAGATGATGTAAATCAGAAACAAAACCAGAGATTGCTGGAAAAACTCAGCAGGTCTGGCAGCATCTGTGGAGAGAAATCAGAGTTAACGTTTTGGGTCCAGTGACCCTTCCTCAGAACTTAACTCTGATTTCTTTCCACAGGTGCTACCAGACGTGCTGAGTTTCTCCAGAAATTTCTGACATGACACTCACTGATCTGTAATTTCCTTGTCCATCTCTACCACCCTACTTGAAAAGTGAGACTACATTAGCTGTCCTCCAGCCCTCTGGCACTTCCCATGTGGTGAGGGAAGCATTAAAAATTTGTGTCAGAATCCCTGTAATTTCCTGCTTCGCATCCCACAACAGCCTGGGATGTAATTCATCCAAGCCAGGGGATTTGTCTGTTTTGATGCCCGACCAAGCCTCCAATACCTCATCATTTCTGATGTCAAATTGTGCAAGTTCCTCACACTGCCTTTTCATGAATTCTATATTAGAATAGAATCCCTACAGTGTGGAAACAGGCCCTTCGGCCCAACAAGTCCACACCGACCCTTGGAACATCCCACCCAGACCCATCCCCCTATAACCCACGCACCCCTGAACACTATGGGTAATTTCGCATGACCAATCCACCTAGTCTGCACATCTTTGGACTGTGGGAGGAAACCGGAGCACCCGGAGGAAACCCACGCATATCTATGTTCTTTTCCAGAGTGAGGCCGAAGAGAGATATTCATTTAATGTCCTTTCAATATCCTGTGGCTTCACACACAGGTTGCC
Organism: Ginglymostoma cirratum; assembly: GCA_024137785.1. Lineage (NCBI taxonomy): Eukaryota > Metazoa > Chordata > Chondrichthyes > Orectolobiformes > Ginglymostomatidae > Ginglymostoma > Ginglymostoma cirratum. Next base: position 239,898 of record JAHRHZ010000019.1, read on the forward strand.
CCCTTGGTCTCCAATGGGCCTGACTCTTTCCCTAGGCAACCTTTTCCCCTTAATGTATTTATAATGGAGTAAACATGAGCTGAAACCATGATTATCACTGCTCAGTCTTCTCAGGTACAATGACGCAGAATGATCCTGCTGTTGTTATTATCGATTTCCAATCTGCTCCGTTTGTGTTTAAAACAATAACTGAGTAAGGAGACAGTAGCAGAAAAAGGGGAAAAATATCCTTGGCTGAGTGTTCACTAGCACATGCTCATGGAACTCCTATAGTGTGGAAACCGGCCCTTTGGCCCAACAAGTCCGCACTGACCCTCAGAGCATCCCGCCCAGACCCATCCCCCTAATCTACTCATCCCTGAACACTACAAGCAGCTTAGCATAGCCAAGCTACCTAGCCTGCATATTTTTGGACTGTGGGAGGAAACTGGAGCAAACACATGCAGACATAGGGAGAATGTGCAAACTCCACACAGACAGTCACCTGAGGGTGGAATTGAACCTGGGTCCCTGGTGCTATAAGGCAGCAGTGCTAACCACTGAGCCACCATGCCACCCTCTGTGCTACTGTGAAGTATTTTTGCTCCAATGAAGAAACTTTGCGGACAGACCTCAGATTCAGTTTGGTGAGGCCTTTCCCAGACGGAGATTCCACACTCCGGATAAATTCACTGAATTCGCTCTGCATGTGTCTGCTCCCACTCCAACTCCAACCATACTGAGAACTGGCTTGACAGATTTGCCCAGTCAGTCTTTTGAGCCAGTGGGACTCCAAGGCATTAGCAGAACTTTGGAAAAGTGGGGCTTGCTTTGAAGATCCAGGGCTGAGGAAGTGACTCAATTCACTGTCACTGAGCACATCTCATAGAGACATCTTTCCAAATCATTTCAGCAACGGCCATCCATCAGCCTTCATCAGGTCAGAATCACCAACTCCCTGTTGGCAGTGTCATTAGCTACACCATCAGTGCAGTGACTTGGGCCGGGGTTCAAGTTTCACCTTCTCCGGGTGTTAGTCATAACATCTCGATCATAGTCAGACAGCTGGCATCTCCTCTTCTCTGAAAATGGTTTCAGCAGTCCCTATTGGCCAGGGTGGGGCGGGATGGGGAATGAAACAGAAACTAACTCAAACAGTTAATAAGAACAGTGGATGCTAAAACCAGAACCAAAAACAGAAGTTGCTGTAAAAGCTCGGCAGGTCTGGCAGCACCTGGGAAGAGAAATCAGATTTAACATTTCGGGTTGAGTGACTGTTCCATGGAAGGGTCACTGGATCGAAACGTTAACTCTGATTTCTCTCCACAGATGCTGCCAGACCTGCAGAGCTTTTACAACAACTTCTGTTTTTAGTTTCAAACAGTTAACATAAACTGAAAGAACTACAATGGAAACTTATTGAAATAACATTATCCAGGAGATAATGCACCCCATCAGCTGTAGTGCCCACTAGTCACTAAAGGTCTCTGTTGTGTCAGTGGACACTGTATGCTCCTTCTCAGTATGCACCAAGCTCAGACATCACTGTAAAAGAGGGGCAGGCAGTCACAATGAACGCCCCCATTGCCCCCTGCAAGTACCTGTTGATGGGCACTTTGGCCAGGCCCAGGAGCAAAGCCACAACAAGGCCTACCTGCCAATAGTCTTTTCTCTGCTGAGTCTAAGGGTCTAATTACTTAGACGTGATGGAGATAAACCACTTCCGCATCTTAACAAATTCAGGCACTTTTCTAACTTCTTCAGCAGACATTGTCTTCTCCTGAGCTGGGCTCAGCGAAGGGGAGGTCCCGGCCCTGTGTGGGGGTCTCGGCCCAGTGTGGGGGTCCCGGGCCAGTGTGGGGGTCGCGACCTGGTTTGGGGGTCTTGGCCCTGTGTGGGGGTCCTGGCCAATTTTGGAGGTCTTGGCCCTGTGTGGGGGTCCCAGCTTGGGGTGGAGGTCCTGGTCTGGTGCAGGGGTCTTGTTGGTGTGGTGTCTTCTTTGACGGTGGCTTCCAGAAATTCTAGTGTTCATCATCTTGATCAACTTTCCCCGAACTGAAATTGTTCTTAGATGAAATGACACAGTGTAGAGCTGGAGGAACACAGCTGGCCAGGCAGCAGAGGAGCAGGAAAGCTGACGTGTGGGGTCGGGACCCTTCTTCAGAAATGGGGGAGGGGAAGGGAACACCAAAATAAATAGAGAGGAGGGGTGGGGTTGGGAAGGTAGGTGGGATGCTGATAGGTAAGTGCAGGAAGGGAGTGGTGGGGATTGGTCAGTGAGGTAGGAGGGCCGGATATGTGGGAGAGAAGATGGACAGGTTGTGTCGGGTCAAGGAAGTGGGGATGAGAGGGAGGGTTGGTCATGGAATGAGGCCGGGGTTGGGAGATTTTGAAACTGGTAAAATCCATGTTTCAGCCATTGGGCTGTCGGCTCCCAAGGTGGAATATAAGGTGCAGCTCCTCCAGTCTCTGGGTGGTGTCATTGTGGCACTGGAGGGGGCCCAGGATGGACGTGTCGTCCATGGAGTGGGAGGGGGAGTTGAAGTGGTTTGCGACTGGAAGGTGTTGTCATTTGTTGCAAACTGAGCAGAGGAGTTCCACAAAGCAGTCTCCGAGCCTCCGCTTGGTTTCCCCGATGTAGAGGAGGCCACAATGGGTACAGCGGATGCAGTATACCACATTGGCAGATGTGCAGGTGAACATCTGCTTGATGTGGAAAGTCTTCTTGGGGCCTGGGATGGGGGTGAGGGAGGAGGTGTGGGGGCAGGTGTAGCACTTCCTGCGGTTGCAGGGAAAAGTGCCAGGGGTGGTGGGGCTGGAGGGGAGTGTGGAACGGACGAGGGAGTCACGGAGAGAGTGGTCCCTCCAGATGGAGGATGGGGGTGGGGAGGGAAATATTTCTTTGGTTGTGGGGTTGGATTGTAGGTAGCGGAAGTGGCGGAGAATGATATGTTGGATACGGAGGTTAGTGGGGTGATATGTAAGGACGAAGGGCATTCTGTCTTTGTATTTTTGGGGGGGGGTGTGAGGGCTGAGGTGCGTGAAATGCAAGAGATGCAGCCGAGAGCATTTTCAATCACCAAAGTGGGGAAAGTTGCAATCCTTGACATAAGAGAACATCAGGGATATTCGGGAATGGAACGCCCCATCTTGGGAGCAGTCATGGTGGAGGCGGAGGGATTGGGAATAGGGGATCACATTCTTGCAGGAAGGTGGGTGAGAGGAGATGTACTCCTTGTAGCTGTGGGAGTCGGTCGGGTTGAAATAGATATCAGTTTCGAGGCAGTCACCAGAGATGGAGACAGAGAGGTCCAGGAAGGTGAGAGAGGTATTAGAGATGGTCCAGGTGAACTTGAGGTTGGGGTCGAAGGTGTTAGTGAAGTGGATGAACTGTTCGAGCTCCTCGTGGGAGCACGAGGCGGTGCCGATAGTCATTGATATAATAGAGGAAGAGGTGGGGGCGTAGTGCCAGTGTAACTACGGAAGAGAGATTGTTCCACGTAACCTACAAAGAGGCAGGCATAGCTTGGGCCCATGTGAGTACCCATGGCCACCCCCTTTGTCAGTAGGAAGTGGGAGGAGTTGAAGGGGAAGTTGTTGAGGACAAGTTCAGCTAAGTGGATGAGGATGTCAGTGGAGGGGGACTGGTCGGGCCTGCGGAACAGGAAGAAATGGAGGACTTTTAGGCCATCTATGTGGGGAATGCAGGTGTATAGGGGCTGGATGTCCGTAGTGAAGATGAAGTGTTGGGGACCAGGGAATCGGAAGTCTTGGAGGAGGTGGAGGCCGTGGGTGGTGTAGGCAGGGAGTTCCTGGACCGGGGGGGGGGTGGGAGCGGGGAGAAAATGGAGTGGAGATAAGTTCGGTGGGGCAGGAGCAGGCGGAGACAATGGGCTGACCAGGGCATTCAGGTTTGTGGATTTTGGGAAGGAATAGAAATTGGCAGTGCAAGGTTGGGGAACGACGAGGTTGGAGGCTGTGGGTGGGAGGTCACCTGAAGTGATGAGATTATGGATGGTCTGGGAGATGATGTTTTGGTGGTCGGGGGTGGGGTCAAGATCAAGGGGGCAGTAGGAGGAGGTGTCGGAGAACTGGCGCCTGGCCTCGGCGATGTAGAGGTCAGTGCGCCATACTACAACTGCGCCTCCCGTGTCTGCAGGTTTTATGGTGAGGTTGGGATTGGAGCAGAGGGCTGCACGTTCTGTGGGGGAGAGGTTGGAGTGGCTGAGAGGGGTGGAGATGTTGAGGCGAGCGATGTCGCGACGGCAGTTGGAGATGAAGAAGTCAAGGGACGGCAGGAGGCCTTGGGGTGATGTCCAGGAGGAGGGGGTGTGTTGGAGGTGGGAGAAGGAGTCTGCAGAAGATGGGTTGGACTCATGGTTAAAGAAATAGGCGTGGAGGCGGCAGAAAACTGTTCGACGTCCAAGTGTGAATGGAATTCACTGATGTGATGAACTGTCTTAATTTTCTTACCCTGATTTCTGTCATTAACACAGGCGCCATGGTATGGTGTCTTAGAAAACTTTTCACTGTCCTTTTTGTTTGTAAAAATACATGATAATAAATTGTTATTCTATTTTATTCTACTAACGGATCATTGCTTCTCAGCTTTATCTTTGTCACTGAGGCTGCAAATTTTTATTTAAAAGATTTGAAATATTTCCCTTGAACTTGTGTCAACTTGTGATCTGAGAACTTATTCAGCAGACGGTTTTACTGTCTGAACAGTTTCAGTTAAGCACTCCTCATTTATTTGATTTGATTTGACTAATTAAGGTCACATGTATCAAGATACAGTGGAAAATATTGTTTTGCATGCTAGCCAGACAAACCATACCTTACGTAAGCACATCAGGGTAATAGAACAGAATGCAGAATGTAGTGTTACAGCTTGCGGAGAAAGATCAGCTCAATATGAGAGGTCCACTCAAGGCTGATAACAGCAGGGCAGAAGCTGTTCTTAAATCTGTTAGATTTCTGAAGCAGGGTCTAGGCCTGAAACGTCCTGCTCCCATGATGCTGCTCGGCCTGCTGTGTTCATCCAGCTCCACACCTTGTTATCTCTGATTCTCCAGCATCGGCAGGTCCTACTATCCCTGAATCTGTTGGTATGTGTTTTCAAACTTTTGTGTCTTCTGCCCCATGGAAGAGGCTGGAAGGAGTATAACTGGGACAATGAGCTCTGGTGGGTTGTACTGCACATTCGTGACTTCAGGATCTGCCTGCTCTGCATCTTTGACTGGTTGGACAGCAATGATTTATTTCTAACCTTTTCTAACTTCCTGGAACTAATTGAACTCTTGCTATTTGAGGGATGTTAAGATCGAGGTATATACAGCCTCAAAAGAGAAGTGTTGACTGTGAAATATGTAAGCATTTTCAATTCTCTTACACTGTTTTTGTGTTGTGGTGTTACCTGTAGCAAACCCATATTCTTGAGAAATAAACCCAAAAGAACTACGGATGCTGTAAATCAGGAACAAAAACAAAGTTGCTGGAAAAGCTCAGCAGGTCTGGCAGCATCTGTGGAGGAGAAAACAGAGTTAACATTTCAGGTCCGGTGACCCTTCCTCAGAACTGATGGTGGCTGGGAAAACGTTTATGCATGTGTTATGTTTCTGCATATAAACTGGCATTTTCCCAGCCACCATCAGTTCTGAGGAAGGGTCATCGGACCCGAAACATTAACTCTGTTTTCTCCTCCACAGATGCTGCCAGACCTGCTGAGCTTTTCCAGCAACTTTGTTTTTGTTCCATATTCTTGAGAGTTCTTTCACCTGCAGCATAGGTTTTACCACTGTAGACAGTAATTTTAGTTTCTTTCACCATGGGGTTTAATCTGATAGGAGAGTGACTCTCAATACCTCTATCAGGTTTCATATTAATGGGATGTCTATTTAAATCCACAAGTTCAGTCAAATTTGAATTAGTTGGATCACCAATGCCTCAGGTATCTTTTCTAATGGAGGTACATTGCCGAACGCCTAGAGGAAGAAGTTCTACTCCATTATCATCTTTCAACATTTCCCTAGGTTTTAACAATGTCCCATTTTTGCATTTCTTCTGGAATTGACCAATAGTTTTACAGAGATAGCATTTTATTTTTGTCATAGCTGGGCACCGCTTGTATCTGTAAAGCATTTTGTGTTCCACAGCATTGACACTGACTATTATATCTGTAGACCTCACTCTTCCTGTTGGCTTGTCACGTCTGTCCATAGTGTTTGTATGTTCTCTGGTGAATTCTGCGGCAACATTTTCCTTCTCCTCTCAGGGATTGTCAGTGAATCTTCCTCATACTTGTTTTCAGCACAAGTTGAATGGCTTTCTCCAAATTTAAATCTTCTTTAGATTATAATAAATATGACAAAGACTCGACAACAATTCTAAATAAAAAAATCTGATTTCAAAGCTTCATGCTCAAAGTTCCCTGGATGATGAAGTCTTCTGTGAAATCTTTTAATTTCAAGGACGTTATTTGTTCTCAGGTTGAAGTAATTAACAAAGGCTGTTAGAATTTTTTTCAAAGTATATGTGCCTTCTTTTACATTTTGCTGATTTATAACATCACCTGCTGTGAGACCTATTGAATGCAAAAGTATATTTACTTGTTCAGCTTAATATTTAGTATTTAATTTTAAGATAATATCGCATCCTAAGATTTTTGTTTTCAAGATAACCAATCTTTTTTTATTCCTTTGTGGGATGTGGGCATCACTGCCTGGGCCAGCATTGATTGCCCGTCCCTAGTTGCCCTTGAGAAGGTGGGGGTGAGCTGCCTTCTTGAACTGCTGTGGTTTGACCCATAATACCACTGGGGAGGAAAGTCCAGGATTCTGACCGAGCGACAGTGAGGGAACGGTGATATATTTCCAAGTCAAGATGGTGAGTAGCTTGAAGGGGAACTTGCAGGGGGTGATGTTCTCATGTATCTGCCACCCTTGTCCTTCTAGATGGAAGTCGCCGTGAGTTAGAAGGTGCCATCTGAGGATCTTTGGTGAATTTCTGCAGTGTATCTTGTAGATAGTACAAACTGCTGCTACTGAGCGTCGAGTGAATGGATGCTTGTGGATGTTGTGCCAATCAGGAAGGCGATGGCAGAGTGGTATTATCGCTGGACTGCTAAACCAGAGACCCAGATAATGTTCTGGGGACCTGGATTCAAACCCTGCTGTGGCAGATGATGGAATTCGAATTCAATAAATATCTGGAATTAAGAATCTAATGATGACCATGAATCCATTGTCGATTGTTGGGAAAAGACCATCTTGTTCACTAATGGCCTTTAGGGAAGGAAACTGCCATCCTTACCTGGTCTATCCTATATGTGACTCCAGGCCAACAGCAATGTGATTGACTCTTAACTGCTCTCTGGGCAATTAGGGATGGGCAACATATGTTGCCTGGCCAGCGACGCCCTCATCCTGTGAATGAATTTTTAAAAAATCAAGCAGGCTGCTTTGTTCTGGATGGTGTCGAGCTTCCTGAGTGTTGTTGGAGCTGCCCTCATCCAAGCAACTGGGGAGTACTCCATCGCACTCCTGACTTGTACCTGTAGATGGTGGACAGGCTTTGGGGAGTCAGGAGGTGAGTTACTCGTCGCAGTATTCCAAACTTCTGACCTGCTCTTGTAGCCGCTGTGTTTATGTGGTGAGTCCAGTTGAGTTTCTGGTACATGGTAACCCCCAGGATGTTGATAGTGGGGGATTCAGTGATGGTAACACCATTGAATGTCAAGGGACCGTAGTTAGATTGTCTCTTATTGGAGATGGCCATAGCCTGGCATATGTGTGGTGTAAATGTCACTTGTCAGCCCAAACACATATTCTGTTTGCCCATCATTAATACTAAATCTTTGTGACATTATCATTCCTCCTGCCATTTCTTCATAATGAAACTATTTATGCTTATTACATTGATGCTGTATTAACCCTGTAGCTTCTCAATGCTGTTTCCTCTATTTTCCTCAAAGATTTAATGAATCTGCAATATTCAATGCTGATGACCTTAAAATTTATAATCTTGCATTGAACAATGTTATTTCTAATTATCTTTTTTCATCTTGTCTTAGAGTCTCCTCAAGCTTTTATATATTATGTAATATGTCATAAAAATGCAGCATTTTTCTTGCCTGTAAGCTTCTATGCTCTATATTGATGCAGTGATATTTCTATCTACTAAAACTTGAAATAGTGTATTATTGCAATACTGTATCTCTGTGCTGCTTGATGGGTCTTTTTCTGATCAAAATTGTGGTTTCCCATCTCCTGGAGCTGGAACTCTTGGCTGAGGTAGGCCCAGAGCGTGGACTCAAGAACTCGATGGGTCATTGGCTGCAGTGGTGATGGTGCTTGAGGCAGGAACTCCTGCCTATGGTAGGCCTGAAGCTTGCACTCTTGGTTAGATCCCTGGTGCTGTACCCAGAGCAGGGACTTGAGGTTCAGGACACCTCACAGAGACCTTGCAGGAACCCTGGAGCTGAGTTTGAAGACTCCTTGTCCAGAAATGAACACTATTTATGTAACTGCTTTTTACACTTTTTGTAACTCAAAATGGCACTAGATTATGGTGACAAAACACTTATCATTGCATCTTTCTAGATATAGATGACAATAGATAGCTCACTGAAAATATGTCACTCACTCTGAAGGCTTTTGCAAGTTCTGCAACCAGGATAGATGTTTTCTGCTTTTTCACAGCAGATACTTTCTCATCTTTCACAACCTAAGCCATAATGCACAATTTCTAAAACAAACATCTTGGGCTGTCCCGTTGATAATTCTTCCCATTAATAATAATATTAGGTTAAATTCTGATTGTCCCAACATCATCACAATATGTAGATTTTAATATCTTCTTCCTGCCTTAAACGCTGCTTTGTATATAACGTGGTGTTGGAATTGTTTAGTTTTCTGGCCTTTGTTTGTTAGACAGTAGCTGTTTCTCGAGAAGCTTGCTCGTGATGGAGATTACAGTCAATATTGTTGAGCATCTGATCCTTTTCACTTCCATCCATCTCAGCCTGATCCATTTTTCTTTATTCATTCACAGAGTCAGGACATTGCTGACCAGGCAGCATTTATTACTCAACCCTACATGCCCAGAGGGCAGTTTGGTGTCAACCACATCGCTGTGGGTCTGGAATCACATGTAGGCCAGATCAGGTAAGGATGGCAGTTTCCTTCCCTAAAGGATATTAGTGAACCAGATGGGTTTTTCCTGACAATCAATAACGGATTCACGGTCATCATTAGATTCTTAATTCCAGATATTTATTGAATTCAAATTCCACCATCAGCCTTGGTGAGATTTGAACCTGGGTCCCCAGAACATTATCTAGGTCTCTGGATTAACAGTCCAGCGATAATACCACTAGGCCATCGCCTTCCCAAGATCCTTCCTGGCCTGCTCCTTCCTGCTGTCATTTTACACTTTCTCCCTCTTATCAGGTAGGAATTTTAACTTTACTTATGGAGCTCTGAACTACTCCCACAGATCTTCCTTCTGTAATGACTCTGTCAATTCCCAATGTGACTGGGTTTTACTCTCTTGCAGTTTCTCCTGCACCTCTTACCACCTGCAAGGTGAAAGTTTCCTTCTGGAGAACTGCTTTTGCCTACCTGCTTCTCTCATGCAGCTGCTGACTGCTTCTCCGTTTAGTCACTTGCAGCTCATTTTTTTCCTGGGAGTTTTTTTTTTGTCCTGAGTTAAATGGAATTTTTTTTTCCACTATTGTCACTGTGAGCTCTAACATAGCAATTGCATGGCTGATCACCACGTTGCATGTTGTGGTACCATGGTAGCTTGTGCTTTTGGTAATATGCTGCTACCAGACCTACCCCTTCTGAGGGTCACCAGACCCAAATCATTAACTCTGATTTCTCTCCACAGGTGCTGCCAGACCTGCTGAGTTTTTCCAGCAGTTTCTGTTTTTGTTTCTGATTTTCAGTACCCTCAGTTCTTTCAGTTTCTATTCTGCTGCCATGCCTCCTTTACAGAGATTGTAGCCAACCTGTTCAGATATATTATGGCACCTATTTGGCGTAGGAGGGCCTTGACCCTGAGCCTCCATTTTCAGACATCTGGATGCTACTATTCTACCACAAGAACCCTCATGCTTCCTTTACATGCTGGGACTAAGAGCCTATTGAACGAATGGGTGGTAAAGGATAAACCCATAGGGAGTCTGAACAAGAAGAGGCACTTATCTTACATAATGCATGATAATGATGAGTGCAAGTTGCCTTGATTCATTTGGCACAACTACAAAGACTAGAAAGAACCAGGGATGTAACATTGTCTCCATTGAGATCTCATTCCAGAATCTTCCTTCACATAAGTATCACAATGTCCTTTAAGGAATCCTTACCTGGTCCGGCCTACATGTGACTCTAGATCTACAGCAAAGTGGTTGGCTCTCAATTGGGAAATTAGGAATGGGCAATAAATGCAGGCCTGGACATATTCCACGAATGATAAAGAAAATCACAAGATTAGATGCAGCTCCATGTAATTTCAATAGTAACACTTTCAGGCCAATTACTTTATACAACAAGCATTGCCAATGGGAACCCTGTCTGACATTAGACACACTTGGAATGTGAAAGTGGAACAGAGATGTGTACAGACCATTCCATGTGAAGGTTTATGGGGTTGGTCTGACAAGAACAGGTTGGCCATTGCTGCAGCCCACTCCCAGTTGTGTGCCCATTCAACTTTGGTGCAATTTTAGCACCTTCTTAAGTCAGAAGCTGTTCTTTCGTCTTCTGAATATTTGCCATGCTGTCATTCTTTTGACGCGTGAGAACTTACTGAGATGGATATTAACAAGCCAGCTAAGTGCATCTGTCAATTTAATCTCAAAACCACAACAGCTCAATCCATCTGAGCAAGTGAGACAAGCGTCAGAGATAAAACCACAGAAATATTATCAATGGTAGGCTCACAATCAGTCAGAGATTTAATGTTAAAATGTATAAAATACGCCACTTTGATCGAGCAGTTAGATACTGTGGAAAAATATACAACTTAGAGAAATGCAGCAATTGAAAAATGTAAGATGTGAGAAGAGCAGGGAGTGGGGAAGAGTTGTTAAAGACAGAAACGCTGGAAGGCTTCATATATGGAATATGGAAGGAATCGCCAGAAGCTTTATCTACGTCACCGGTTGGACAAATGGCAGCTTCTCTGAGGTACAATGGTGTGCCTTTGTTGTAATATCTTTCATAAATGAAACAAACTGAAGTGATGAGTTACTAAGAGGGAACAAAATGCCATGAAGTCAACCTGACAAATCTAACTGAAATAGATCATCTCAGAAAGCTGGAAAGCACACATCCCACAACTGTCCTCAGGACCCCAGGATCAGGAATATGCAAATTGACTACAGTTCTCACTTTCAATTGATATCCAATCTCAGTATCCCACCCCCACTTTCTCCCATACCCCTTAATCCCTTTAGCTGCAAGGACCCTCTTGAATATATCTAATGAATTGGCCCCAACAACTTCCTGTGGAAGAGAATTCCATAGGTTCACAACTCTCTGAGTGAAGAAATTATTCCTCATCTCAGTCCTGAATGGCTTACCCCTTAATTGTAGACTGTGACCCTTAGTTCTGGAACTGGTTTGGAATTCGGAGCACTGCTTTTTTTTTGGGTTTACATTAGTGAACTGGATCTAGGTGTACCAAGCACAATTTCACAAGTTGTCAATGACACAAAAGTCAGAAATGTGGTTAAAAAGGAAAGCGGAGATTGGCAGTCTCCAGGAGGAGTGCAACAGTCCAGTGAAATGGGCTGCTGCATGGCCGATGCAGCTTAATACTGGGCAGTCTGAAGGGATATGTTTTGGTGGGAAGTTGAAGCGATGGTCTTGTGGTCTTATCGTGAGACTGTTAATCAAGAGTCCCATTTAATGTTCTGCAGAAAAGAGACATGGCCAAGGAAACTCAGCAGGTCTGGCAGCATCATTGGGGAAAGCAGACTCAACATTTCAAGACCAGTGACTCTTCATCATGAACAGAGCATAGCTGGGAAGCATGATATTTAAGCTGATGACTGTGTGGGAACTGTTAGCAGCTGGGAAACAGTGATAGGTGTGCGAAAGACGGGGGGGGGGGGCCGCGGGGGGGGGGCCGGGAGACAAATGGAATTGAGAGTCAGCAGACAGCTGGAGATGGGGCCCAAGAGAGAGAGATGAAAGGGGTAAGCAAACAGAGGGATTATTGATAGTAAGCAAGGACAAAAGAGAAGCTGAATAAATGATAATGAGGGCTAAGAATATGAGAAAATGGACTGGCCATGCCGAAAACAATCCATTTCATAAAAGGGCCAAGGTGTGGGGCTGAGTAAAAACATGGATGGATGGAATCAGACTGTAAAGTTATTCAACTTGATATTAACTCCAGAGGGCTGCAGGGTCCCCAGGCTGAAAATGAGGTTCTGTTCTTCCAGCTTGTGTTGGGCTTTCTGGAACACTGCAGCAAGCCAGAGACAGAGATGCTGGCCAGGGAACAGGGAGCTGCATTTAAGTGGCAGGCAACAGGTAGCTCAGGGTCTTTTTTTGCGAGTAGGATGTAGATGTTCTGCGAAGCGGTCGCCCAATCTACGCTTCGTTTCCCCAATGTAGAGGAGACCACATTGTGAGCAGCGAATGCAGGAGACTAGATTCTGGGAAGTGCTGGTGAAGTGTTGCTTCACCTGGAAGGTATGTTTGGGATCTTGGATACTGGGGAGGGAGGAGGTAAATGGGCAGGTGTTACACCTTCGCCAGTTACAGGAGAAGGTGCTGTAGGGCTGTGGGGAGGTGTTGAGGGTGAAGGAAGTGTGGACCAGGGTGTCCCGGATGAAACGGTCCCTGCGGAAGGCAGACAAGGGAGGGGAGGGGAATATGTGTCTGGTGGCATCTCACTGGAGATGGCAGAAATGGCAACTAATGGCTCTCTGGATGTGGATGCTGAGGGGTGGAAAATGAGGACTAGGGACCCTCTCCTTGTTGTGTTTATTTTAATGTTCTGGGAACCTGGGTTTGAATCCTGCCATGGCAGATGGTGGAATTTGAAACCATTAAAAAAATAATCTGGAATTAAGAGTTTAATGTTGACCATGAATCTATTGTGGATTGTTGGAAAAACGCATCTGGTTCACTACTGTCCTTTAGGGAAGGAAACTGCCATCTTTACCTGGTCTGGCCTACATGTGACTCCAGACCCACAGCAATGTGGTTAACTCTGAACTGCCCTCTGGGCAATTAGGGCTGGGCAATAACTGCTGCCTGGCCAGCGATGCCCTCATCCTGTGGATGAATAATAAAAAAGGAGAGGCAATACAAGTAAGACAATTGTAAAGAGGGTTCAGAAGCAGAGAGAGCAGTAATGCACACTTTCTTTGAAAAAGCAGAATAAGTTGAGAAATTACACTAAATCCTTGAGAAAATGATGGAGTTAGACTCCGGGCATTTCTGGGAAGGATGGCAAGGTCAAGGAGGGTGCCCAGGAGATTTACCACAACAAGACCAGGGTGGGTGGGAGCCTTTAGTTATATGGCGGACAGGAGAAGCTGGGGTAAGAACAGAAAGGGTTGGAAGGGGAATAGGAGTGGAGTAAGGATCATAGAATCCCCACAGTGTAGAAGCAGGCCATCCAGCCCATCAAGTCGACACTGACAGTTTTGAAGAGCATCCCACTCAGACCCACCCCTATCCCTATAACCCTGCATTTCCCATGGCTAATCCACCCTAGCCTGTACATCTTTGGACTGTGCGAGGAAACCGGAGAACCCGGAGGAAACATGCACAGACACAGGGAGAATGTACAAAACTCCACACAGTGACCCAAGGCTGGAATCAAATCCAGGTCTTGGCGCTGTGAGGCAGCAGGGCTAACTACTGAGCCACTGTGCCACCCCAACAGGATGAAGTAGAGTTGTTGAAAATTGTGAGGTGCTTTAACGGAATTGCTAAGCCAATGCTTCCCAAATCTTTTCTCACTGTCAACCCATTTTGAAAACTGCTGTGATCCCTCGGTGAGCTTGGGGAGGGTGAGGAGGAGATCTATCACAGCAAAGGGGCATGGGAAGGACACTGGTGGCTCAGAGTTCCTGACCCCAAGATCTCAGCTCCTGGCCCCACTTGTGGCATCAATTCCCAATTTGGGTTGCTCCACACAAAGCGATGGAACAAAGGATTTGGGAGTTTCATCCAGGAATCACAAAGAAGCTGGCATCCATGTTCATTGTACACGCCAGTATTCCCGGTGAATCAGAGTGATCAGTAATGGTGTGTTCAGAGCCTACCCTGGGAACCAGGAACCTGAGAAGAAGCCCTGCTGTACATGTTGGAGTCTAAAGGCCTGTTAACCATGGGCTGCAGCCTAGTGAACCATGTTAATCTTTTATAAATACTTTAAACAGAAACAACACGGGTTCTTTCATACAACACCTTCAGACATTTAATAATCCGCTCAGTATGTCCTGCCACTTTTGTACTGATTTTAATTTTAAATTCTTCACGAAATTTGAAAATTAGCTGCAAAAATTCAGAGAATGAACAGTCAGTCAAAAAGAAATGGGCACATGAATTAGGAACATTGTAAGATTGTGACTGATCTGATTAAACCACATTCCCACCTGCTCCCAGTAACCTTTCACGTTTATTGAGAATAAGGAATAAACAAGCAGAGCCTATGAGGTACGTGGACTGGTGCAGCCAGAAATATGTTGTCAAGGAAACTAAGAAACTTTACATTTTTGGAATTTGCACCAAGGTGGGGTCTCTGTTCACTATCCAGAATGTCAGGGAGTACCATCAGCACAGGCTGTAAAAATCACAACTGGCTTTTCCAGTCCCCAGGCACATCCCCTGTTTCCAGGAAGGTTTTACCACGTTAAAGAGCACTATGTAAGTACAATATCCTCTATCCCTCGGAGAGCTCTTGGCCAATCACAGGGTCCTTATTCCTTCAGACTCAGCAGCACCATTGTGGGTTGTGGCCGGTATTGGGACGGCAGGAGGTCCCAGAGAAGCTGAAATGGTGACGACCCAAGCTAGGTAGGATTGAGGATCACGGAGATAATCCTCTTTGGTGAATGTGGAGTCAGGTGCTTAGTCATAGGAGGGGGCAATCTTCCAGCTGAGCAGGCCATTGATATTCTGAAGGTGTCCCCTGGACCACAAGCTCCTTGTTTTAGGAAGGACCTCCCATTCTCAGCTCAACGCTAAATCCTCGGGGAGACATCAGGTAACCTGCTCTGGGTAGCAATATGCCCCTCGTGCAGCTGGTAAAGTCCCTCTGGGGATGGGGCCAGCCTTTTGGCAGCTATGAATTGACCATCAATGGGTCTCGATGGGCCTAAGGACACAGGGCATTTAGTTCCTACCCCATCATCTGCAAGGGACAGCAGATAATGGCCAATGCCACCCCCCCCACCCCCGCCATGCCATCACAGCTGGTCTCTAAAGGCAGCTGTCCTCACTTCCCACCTAGCTTCCAGGATGTAAATGTCTGACCCCTGTATCAGGGTGAGGCCATGCTAAGGACTGTGTGTTCACAGGGTAGTCTAATCACCTTTCTTCAACGACAGCAAACAGACCAGGAACTGGACAAAAAGGTTACATTTTGTTCACAGCTTGTATGAGGGACAGAGCTCCACAAAGGGATGAGCTGAAAGCAGGAGAAGGAGAATCCTGCTGGATTTTTTTTGGAAGTTAATTGCTCAGATTGAAGAAACTGCCAGCCAATGATGGGACATTCAAGATGACACATTCCATCCCTGGACAGAGGCCGGTTCACACTCAGTCACTGTGTGCCACTGGGAAGGGATAACTCTTTCAAATTCACACCCACCTCATCTCTAATTGGTCACATTTAAAGATTCAGTCAGTTGTTTCGATGCCCAACAGTTAGTAATTCCTCTGTATCCACTTCCTGAATCATTTTGAATATCTTAACTAAATCACCCACTCAATTATTCCAACTCAAGGGAATACAGACGTAATTGATGGAACCTATCCTCATAATTTAACCATTGTAATGTTGTTATTATTCTGGTGGTTCTCCAGCTGTCCTCCCCCACTCCAAGGCCAGCACAGGCCCAACTGCAAGGTTCAATGCTCAGAAATGATTGCAGTGACTCTAGGTGGGCTCTGAGCATTGAGCTGTACATTCAAAGGATTTGTTCCTCAGTCTGGAGCAGTCATTTAGAATCATTGCTGACATCAGGGTAGGGTTAGGCTCAAAGAAGTGCAGGAGAGAAGTGTGTGATCCAATCTGTGTCTACTGATTACAGACAAACCTACAACAAGTGTATCAGCAAGTCCTGGTGATTTAGAGGCTATTGCTGAGGACCAAGGAAATGACCAAGGAGATTCTTCCATAGGTTCAAGAAATGCTGTTCCAATTGGTGCGGTATTGAAGCTCATGTTCATTGTCTGTTCAATACAAATAGGAATAGGTTAAGGGCCAGTGACCTGCATGGTCATTCACTTCAAAAAGGGACAAGTTAACTTTCATTGATACAGTATCCTTTAACATTGTAAAAACTTCAAGGGAAGGTACGAAAAGGTGAAGAGATGAAGAGATGAGGTAATGGAGATAAGAGAAGGTGATAGGATGGAAGGATGGAGAGATAGAAAGGTGGAAATGTAGAAACTAGAAGCAGGAGTGGGCCATTTGGCCCTCCGAGCCTGCTCCACCAAGCAATCTGATCATGGCCAACCCTCTATCTCAGTGCTATATTCCTGCTTTCTCCCCATAGCCCTTAAGGCATTTAAAATCTAAAATGGTACCCTTTCTCAGGTAAGGAGACTAACACTACACAAACTGGAGAGATGGAGAAATGGAGAGGTAAAGAAGTGGAGAGGAGAAGAGGGAAAAGCAGAAGTGGAGATGTGTAGAGATATAGATGGGGAAAGTTGGAGGGAAGACGGGGATAGAGTTGAAGGAGAATGTGGGACTGGTGGAGAGCTGCACAGGGGGAGGGGGGAGAGGTGAGAGAGAGAAATGGAGAGGTGCAGAGGGAGAGGGTGAGGGAAGAAAGGGGCAGTGGGGCAGAGGTGGAGAGGTACAGTGAGGCAGGTTCCAGAGCTTAGGTTCCAGACAGCCACAGGAACAGAGGAATGTGATTAAAATAAGAATACACCAGCGGCCAGAAATATAGCAGGGTAGAGATCCCAGAAGGTCACAGGAGGATATTACAGAGATAGAAAGAGAAAAGGCCATCGAAAGTTCTGAAAACAAGACTAAGAATTTAAAAATTGGGATGTTGTTCAACCAGGAGTCAGTGTAGGTCAGTGATCATGGGGGAGATGGGGCTTGATGAAGGTGAGAACACAGTTAGCAAGATTCAGGTCAGCGTTAGGTTTCTCGAGAATAGGAGATCGGAGGAATGTTGGAATTATCAGAAGGTGACAAATAATAATGTTAGAAATAGGAGGAGTAGGCCAATCAATCCCTCCCAGACTGTCCACCACTCTCTAAGATCATGACTGATCTGGCCCTGACCTTAATTCCCTGATAATTCACGCATCTATAAACTCTTTTTTTTGTTTTCGTTCACAAGATGACAGTGTCGTTGGCTAGACAGCATTTATTGCCCATCCCTAATTGCCCAGAGGGCAGTTAAGAGTCAACCCCATTGCTGTGGGTCTGGAGTCACATGGAGACCTGACTAGGTAAGAATAGCAGTTTCCCTCCCTAAGGAAAATAAGTGAATCAGATGAGTTTTTCCTGACAATCAACACATGGTCATCATTAAACTCTTAATTCCAGAATTCTATTGAATTCAAATTCTGCCATCTGCCATGGTAGGATTCAAACCCAGATCCCCAGTACATTACCGGGTCTCTAAATTAACAGTCCAGTGATAACACCACTAGGCAGTCTCCTCCACCATGAGGTAAACTCCATAAGGAAGATACTGGGAGAGATGGCCTCAGCTTCAGTATCTCATGTCTGAGCGAGGGGAGAAACACACTGTTTAAAGTGAACTCACCACGCTGTGCTGACTGTGGGCTAATTGGAGAGCATGGGACCAGGTGACTCCTGCTTCTGCCCCCCACTACTTCCCACCCAGCCCCACCCACCCTCACCTCTCCCTCAGTCTGGGCTGAGGATGAGGGAACCATTGTTGGGTCAGTTTGGAGTCCATCACTCTGTAGACCTCCAGAGGGCTGGCTGTTGGTGCTCGGGAAATCTAGTGTTTCCTCCTAATACCTAAAATCGATGTTTATCCTTTCAAAGATCCAGACCCTTTAGTCCAGCTTGTCCATACCAACCAGAAATCCGAAATTAGTCTAGTCCCATTTGCCAGTCTTTGGTCTATATCCCTCTAAACCCTTCCTATTCATGTACCCATCCAGATGCCTTTTAAATGTTGTAATTGTACCAGCCTCCATCACCTCCTCTGGCAGCTCATTCCATACACACACCACCCTCTGCATGAAAAAGTTGCCCCTTAGGTCCCTTTTAAATCTTTCCCCTCTCACCTTAAACCGATGTCCTCGAGTTTTGGACTCCTCTACCCTGGGGAAAAGACTTTGGATATTCACTGTATCCATGCCCCTCATGATTTTACAAGATTCTATAAGGTTACTCTTCAGCCTCCGACATTCCAGGAAAAATAGTCCCAGCCTGTTCAATCTGTTCCTATAGCTCAAACCCTCCAGTCCCAACAACATTCTTGTAAATCTTTTCTGCATCGTTTCAAGTTTAACAACATCTTTCCTACAACAGGGAGACCGGAACTGCATGCAGTGTTTGAAAAGTGGCCTAACCAATGTCCTGTACAGCTGCAACATGACCCTCCCAACTCCTATACTCACTTCTGCTGGGACACCCTGGATAATCGCACCAACACAAGGACGAGGATTTCAGCAGCAAGTGAGCTTTGGTAGGTGAGCTACTATGTCATATTTGGGAGATTGAGATGGGCAGCCCGAGCAATTGCACGCAGATGATGCCCATCCTAAGCACACAGATGACACTCTGATTGCAAACAGTCTGGTTCAGCTTCAGTTTCCAGGAGTAGGAATAGCTAGGAACACAGCTTAGCGCAATAGCCCCAGGTTCCTGTCTCTGTTCACACCTGACCCCCCAATTTAAAATTCTGCTATTTATCCTCATCTCCACTTCACACCACAATTCCCTGCTTTAACTTCCATCCGTCATGTGCCTGCCCATTTCACTAGTAGGTCAACACCCTTGTCAGCTCCATTACCATTTCCTCACGGTTTACGACATTGCTGAACTCTGGGTCTTCTTAAATCATAGTGCTATCTAGAATATGATGCGTTCACTCTCTTTCAGTGCCCCGTCCCCATCAACATCACCTCACCTCTGCTTCTGCACATCAAAGCCCCCTTTCCTTGCAATGTTTCTCACTAATGTAGGCCAGAAATGAAATGGTTCTCCTTCAATAACAAGTGAGTAGACACTGAGTCAGTGTGCAGTGCTGCTGGTACAGACTGTGCCTTTCGGGTCTAATATGGACAATCAGCAAATGTAGACTGAGATAAAAGTTACTGCAGATGCTGGAGAATCCGAGATAACAAGCATGGGGCTGGATGAACACAGCAGGCCAAGCAGCATCATAGGAGCAGGAAGGGTTTAGGCCCGAAACGTCAAGTTTTCCTGCTCCTATGATGCTGCTTGACCTGCTGTGTTCATCCAGCCCCATGCTTGTTATCTCAGCAAATGTAGACTGTTCTTTCCCCTCTGTGTAAAGATGCCTTCCCACCGAGTCATCATGTTATTATGGCAGTAGCCATTCTGATGCTGCACAGAAATTACAACAAGGAGTTCCAACCATCCTGGATCCATCATTATCTTCCACATCAGCTTTTTTGAAACCTATGGACCTTCCTTTTTCCCATATCCCTTCCTGGTGTTAATGTCAGACTGTCCACATCTCATCACCACCAGCAATTTACACACTAAATCAGCTGTTCAGAGCTTTCCCTTCATTGTACAAACATGTTATTACTGTCCCCAGGGTTGTAAACATTGTAAAACCTGCAGATTATAAGCGCTGTGATCTCCAGGCTTGGCATGGCAAATAGCAACAGGAAACACCACCATCAAAATACAGTATCAGAGGAATATAGGAACAGGAGTAGGCCATTCAACCCCTTGAGCCTGTTCCACCATTCACTGAGATCATGGCTGATCTGTGGCCTAACTCCATATACCTGTCTTGACCCAATCCCTTAATACCTTTTGCTTAAAAAAACTTATCTGGCCTAGATTTAAAATTAGTAACTGATCCAACACCCACTGCCACTTGTGAAAGAGAGTTTCAAACATTAACCGCCCTCTGTGTGTCAAAGTGCTTTCTAACATCACTCCTGAACAGCCTGGTCCAAATTCTCAGACTATGCCCCTAATTCTAGAATCCCCAACCAGAAATAGCTTATCTTCATCTACCCTGTCTTTTCCTGTTAATATGTTGAAGACTTTGATCAGGTCACCCATTTACCTTCTAAATTATGGAGAAAACAGGCCTCATTTGTATGATCTCTCCTCATAACCTAACCCCTGAAGCCCAGGTATCATTGTTGTAAACTGAAGGTAAAAGACGTCCCCCTATCACACATACGAATGTAGCCTGGAATTAACATGAACCTACCTGGTCAGCCATCAGGAAGGAGCTTCTCATTTTGAAGGCACATTCTTATTAACAGAAAGGAGAGAAAACAAAAACATGAATGAATACTTTTTGACAGTACATTGTTGCTTGGAATGACTGAACTGACTGGATTTTAGGTTCCTTACCGTATAAATCTGATTAGCGTCAGCCTGGAGATCATCTGGTTTCTGTACCCAAATGGAATGATACAAATTACTGAAGGATAGAAACTCTGAAGGGACAGTAAGGTTGTTACAACTCTGCAGTTTACACACTGCCACATGTACAGTGTCCTTTCACTGGTTTGCCCTGATGTTTAGCATCTTGTTCGTCATTCACAAGAATTACAAACTTGTCCAATTTTCACCTGGTTTGAAGATTTGGAGGGTTGTAACTGAGTTCTCCAGCAAAAGGATATCGAAGAACTGGACACAGTACAGGAAGTATTAAAATGTCAGGGGGAGGCAATGGCCTAGTGGTATTATCACCAAACTGTTAATCCAGAGATCTAGATAACGTTTTGGGGAACTGGGTTTGAATCCCACCATGGTGGAGTTTGAGAGATCGTAGGAATTGCAGATGCTGGAGAATCTGAGATAACAAGGTGTAGAGCTGGATGAACACAGCAGGCCAAGCAGCATCATAGGAGCAGGAAAGCTGACGTTTCGGGCCTAGACCTGAAATTCATTTCTGAAGAAGGGTCTAGGTCCGAAACATCAGCTTTCCTGCACCTCTGATGCTGCTTGGCCTGCTGTGTTCATCCAGCTCTACACCTTGTTATCTATGGTGGAATTTGAATTCAATTTTTAAAAATCTGGAATTAAGAGTATTGCCAATTGTTGGAAAAACCCATCTGGTTCATTAATGTCCCTTAAGGAAGGAAACTGCCATCCTCACCTGGTCTGGCCTACATATGACTCCAGACCCACAGCAATGTGGTTGACTCTTAACTGCCCTCTGGGCAATTAGGGACGGGCAATAAATGCTGCCCTGGACAGTGATGTCCGCATCCCATGAATGAATAAAGGAAAAAAAAGATGCTGCTCAAAGCTTACAAATACAATCACCAATAAACAGAGATAAATGCAAAATACTGGGATGCTCAAAATCTAAATTAACCGGAGAAACCTAGCAGGTCTGGTAGCATGTGTGGAGAGAGAAACAGAGTCAACAGTTTGAGTTGAATTTGGCTCCTTTTTGGAACTGGAATGTGATTGTGTAACCCAGTGGTGAAGGTAGAAGAAACATGTTAGTTCATTTCATTTGTCATTTCCCTATCTACAACTGGCTCAACATTCTCACCCTCTCTCGAAGACCAGCATCTACTTTTATTTACATTTTTCCTTTTCATACCTGTCAAAGCATTTGTTATTCATTTATACATTTCTAGCTAACTTCCTCTCCTACCATAATTTTTTCCTTCTCAATAACCTTTTAGTCATTTTCTAGCATTCTTTATATTCTGGCTAATTGTCTAACCTGTCGCTCACCTTTGTATTGTTAGATGATGTTTCCTTAGGTTTGATGTTTTCCTTAAGTTCTATAGTTAACTACAGGTGGTGTGATGGTCCTTCAGAACTTTTCTTTATAGTCGGAGTACAATTATTCTAGGTATACTGAATATCTCCTTAAGTGTCTGCCACTTTGTCTCTATTGGTCTATCTCCTAGCCTGGGAGTCTAGTATGCTAGCTCACATCAGAAATCTCTTGGCTTTCTGGCCACGTAAGATCCCTTTATTTCAGTTTGGAATACTAGTCTTAGATCCACTCTTCCTCCGTTCAAATCGAATGTAAATTTCAACCTCTTTTTGCAAGGTTTCTGTAGAGAAATGCCATGACTTTGAGATATTTAATTCAGCACTAAGGCCCATCGTCCTCCCGGGATCTGACTGTTTGTTTGAGCAGGTTAGGAGCTATCTGTAGGAAATCTGGGGTCACTGTTTCCTGTCCTAATCACACTGCCACATCCCATCCTTTTTGTGGGATGTGGGTGTCACAGCATTTACTACACATCCCTAGTTACCCCTTGAGAAGGTGGGGATGAGCTGCCTTCTTGAACCGCTGCAGTTCATGTGCTGTAGGTAGACCCACAATGCCCTTAGGGAGGGAATTCCAGGATTTTGACCCAGCAACACTGAAGGAATGGTGATATATTTCCAAGTCAGGATGGTGAGTGGGTGCACACGATCTACAAAATACACTGCAGAAATTCACCAAATATCCTCAGGCTGCACCTTCCAGATCCACGACCACTTCCATCCAGCAGCTGTATGGGAACACCACACCCTGCATGCATCTGCTGCCCTTGTCCTTCTAGATGAAAGTGGTCATGGGTTTGGAAGGTGCTGTCTGAGGATATTTGGTGAATTTCTGCAGTGCATCTTGTAGATGGTACACACTGCTGCTACTGAGCGTCGGTGGTGGAGGGAGCGGATGCTTGTGGATGTGGTGCCAATCAAGCGGCTGCTTTGTCCTGGATGGTGTCAAGTTTCTTGATTGTTGTTGGAGCTGCACTCATTCAGACAAGTGGGGAGTATTCCATCACACTCCAGAGATGTGCCTTGTAAAGAAAAAGGTTGGGACTATCAAATGCTGTGAATCTTGGCTATCAAGGGATATACAGCACTGGATTAAGAGAAAAACGGTGGTTTATGGCAGATACTAAAAGCTCAAAACAGCTGAAGCCCTGGAGGAGTGTAGAATGTGCAAGAGAGAACTTGAAAAGGAGATTAGCAGAGCCAATGGGGAATTGAAAAGGTACTGACAGTTAAAAAAAAAGGAAAACCCTGAGTTTTTTCAGGTATGTTCAGAGTAAAAGGATGACTAGGGGAAGAGTAGGGCCCATGATGTGCCACATGGTAATAGGGGAGGCAATGGCCTAGTGGTATCATTGCTGGACTGTTAATCCAGAGACCCAGATAATGATCTGGAGACCCGGGTTCGAATCCAGCTATGGCAGATGGTGGAATTTGAATTCATTAAATATCTGGAATTAAGAATCTAATGAAGACCATGAATCTGCTGCCGATTGTTGGAAAAACCCACCTGGTTCACTAATGCCCTTTAGGGAAGGAAATCTTCCATTCTTACCCGGTCTGGACTACATGTGACTCCAGATCCACAACAATGTGGTTGACTCTTAACTGCCCTCTGAGTAATTAGGGATGGGCAATAAACGTGCCTAGCCAGCAATGCCCTCATCCTGTGAATGAATTGAAAAAAAGTATGTGGAGCCAGAGGATGTAGGTTGGGTTATTATGTGTCACTGGTGCGAAGGATGATGTGGGTACAGAAATCAGGGAGAACAACTGTCATACTATTAACGAGATCAACACAGACAGAGAGGAGGGTCTGAGTGGTCTGGCAGGCTTAAAAGTAGATAAATCTCCAAGCTGGATGAAATGTATCCCAGGCTGGTGAGTGAGACAATGGAGGAAATAGCAGGGGCACTGGTAATAACTTTCAATTCCTCTCTGGCTGCAGGAGAAGTGCCAGAGGACTGAAGGACAGTCATTGTGGTACTGTTATTCAAGGAGAGAGCGAGGATAAACCAGGGAAATACAGGTCGCTCAGTCCATCCTCAGTGATAGGGAAACTATTGGGAGCAATTTGGACGGACTGAGTTAATCTGTACTCGGTGAAGCAGGGATTATTTAAACACAGACAGCGTGGTTTTGTTAAAGGGAGGCCATGACTAACCAACTGTATTGAATTTTTTGAAGTTACTACGTATGTAGAACAGGGCAATGCTTTAGACATAGTCTGCTCGGATTTCAGCAAGGCTATTGATAAGGTCCCATAGAACAATAGAACATAGAACATTACAGCGCAGGACAGGCCATTCGGCCCTCGATGTTGCACCGACCTGTGAACTAATCTAAGCCCACCCACTACACTATCCTATCATCATCCATATGCTTATGCAAGGACTGTTTAAATGCCCCTAAGGTGGCTGAGTTAACTACATTGGCAGGCAGGGCATTCCACGCCCTTACCACTCTCTGAGTAAAGAACCTGCCTCTGACATCTGTCTTAAATCTATCACCCCTCAATTTGCAGCTATGCCCCCTCGTACTAGCTGATGTCATCATCCTAGGAAAAAGACTCTCACTGTCCACCCTATCTAATCCTCTGGTCATCTTGTATGTCTCTATTAAATCCCCTCTTAGCCTTCTTCTCTCCAATGAGAACAGACCCAAGTCCCTCAGCCTTTCCTCATAAGACCTTCGCTCCAGACCAGGCAACATCCTGGTAAATCTCCTCTGCACCTTTTCCAATGCTTCCACATCCTTCCTGTAATGGGGCGACCAGAACTGTACGCAATATTCCAAGTGAGGTCGCACTAGCGTTTTGTACAGTTGCAGCATGACATCACAGATCCGGAACTCAATCCCTCTACCAATGAAACCTAACACACTGTATGCCTTCTTAACAGCACTTTCAACCTGGGTGGCAACTTTCAGGGATCTATGTACCTGGACACCAAGATCCCTCTGCACATCCACACTACCAAGAATCTTTCCATTGACCCAGTATTCTGCCTTCCTATTATTCTTCCCAAAGTGCATCACCTCACATTTATCTGCATTGAACTCCATTTGCCACCTTTCAGCCCAATTCTGCAGTTTATCCAAGTCTCCCTGCAACCTGCAACATTCTTCCACACTGTCCACCACTCCACCGACTTTAGTGTCATCTGCAAACTTACTAACCCATCCACCTATGTCTGCGTCCAAGTCATTTATGAAAATGACAAACAGCAGTGGTCCCAGAACATATCCTTGTGGAACACCACTAGTAACCGGACTCCAGGCTGAATATTTTCCATCAACCACCACTCTTTGCCTTCTTTCAGAAAGCCAGTTTCTAATCCAAACTGCTAAATCTTCCTCAATCCCATGCCTCCGCATTTTCTCCAATAGCCTACCATGTGGAACCTTATCAAAGGCTTTACTGAAGTCCATGTACACCACGTCAACTGCCCTACCCTCATCCACATGCTCGGTCACCTTCTCAAAAAACTCAATGAGGTTTGTGAGACACGACCTGCCCTTGATGAATCCATGTTGACTGTCTCCAATCAAATTGTTGCTTGCTAGATGATTATAAATCCTATCTCTTATAATCCTTTCCAAAACTTTTCCTACAACAGATGTAAGGCTCACTGGTCTATAATTACCTGGGTCATCTCTACTGCCCTTCTTGAACAAGGGCACAACATTTGCAATCCTCCAGTCCTCTGGTACTAAACCTGTAGACAATGACGACTCAAAGATCAAGGCAAAAGGGTCCTCCATCTCCTCCCTGGCTTCCCAGAGAATTCTCGGAAAAATCCCATCCGGCCCAAGGGATTTATCTACCTTCACACCTTCTAGGATTGATAACACCTCCTCCTTACTAACCTCAATCCTTTCAAGTCTAATAGCCCGTATCTCAGTCTTCTCCTCTACAATATTCTCCTTTTCCTGAGTGAAAACAGATGAGAAATATTTGTTTAGCACCTCTCCGATCTCCACAGGGTCCACACACAACTTCCCACTTCTGTCTTTGACTGGCCCTATTCTTACCCTAGTCATCCTTTTATTCCCCACATACCTAGGGTTTAGGGT
Organism: Ginglymostoma cirratum; assembly: GCA_024137785.1. Taxonomy (NCBI): domain Eukaryota; kingdom Metazoa; phylum Chordata; class Chondrichthyes; order Orectolobiformes; family Ginglymostomatidae; genus Ginglymostoma; species Ginglymostoma cirratum. Next base: position 266,106 of record JAHRHZ010000019.1, read on the forward strand.
TCTCCTTAATTCTACCTGCTAATGACTGCTCATGTCCCCTCCTTGCTCTTCTTAACTCTCTCTTTAAATCCTTCCTTGCTCATCTGTGACTCTCCATCGCCTCATCTGAACCATCTCGTCTCAATGTCACATAAGCCTCCCCCTTCTGCTTAACAAGAGATACAATTTCTTTTGTAAACGAAGGTTCCCTTACCTTATCACTTCCTCCCTGCCTGACAGGGACGTACCTATCAAAGACACGCAATATCTGTTCCTTAAACCAGCTCCACATTTCAATTGTCCCCATCCCCTGCATTTTGCTCCCCCATTCTATCCCTCCTAAGTCTTGCCTAATCCCATGTGGGAGACTGTTGTAAAGGTCAGTGCCCATGGGTATCCAAGGAAATTTGGCAAATTGGATCTACAGCTGGCTAAGGAGCAGTAGCAGAGGGTGATTGTCAAGGGGTGACTATGTGATTGGAAGCCTGTGCCCAGTGGGATTATACAGGAGTCAGTGTGAGGGCCCTTGATGCTTGTGCTTTGTATAAATGATTTAGACTTGAACGTAGGAGGGTTGCAGTAGGTTCACAGATGAAACAAAGATTGTCGGAATGGTCAATAGTGTATAGGATAACCTTAGATTGCAGGAGGACATAGGCTGGTCAGATGGACTGATCAATGGCAAATGGGATTCAATCTGGGTAATTGTGAGGTAATGCACTTGGGCAGGACAACCAAGGTAAGGGAATAGATGATGAACTGTCGGACCCTGGGAAACACCAAGGGTCAGAGGGACCTTGGCGTACATGCCCACCAATCTCTTACAGAATCAGGACAGCTTGATAAAGTGGCTAAGAAGTCACATGATATACCTGCCTTTATTAGCGTTTAAGCACAGGGAGGTGATGTTGGAACTGTATAAAACACTAGGTCACAGCTAGAGTATTGTGAACAGTTCTGGAATCCACATTATAGGAGGGGTGCGATAGCACTGGAGATGGCACAGAGGGAGATTTACCAGGATGGTGCCCGGGCTGGAGAGTATCAGTTACGGAGAGAGACTGGGCAGACTGGGGTCGTTTTCCTCAGAGCAGAAGATCCTGAGGGGGGACATGATTGAGATGGATTACTTTATTAGGAATGTAGATAGGGTAGACAGGAAGGAATTTTTCCCCTTTGATGGAGAGATCTATTACCAGGGGGCATAGATTTAAGGGAAGGGTCAGGAGATTTAGAAAGGACATGAGAAAAACCTTTTTCACTCAAAAGATGGTGAGAATCTGCAACTCACTACTTGTAAGGGTGGTAGATGTAGAAATCCTCATAACATAGAAGGAATATTTAGATGTGCACTTGCAATGCCAAGGCACACAAGCCTATGGACCAAGTGCCAGGCAATGAGATTAGTGTAGTTAGGTAGCTGTGTTTGACCGATGTGGACATGATGGGCTAAAAGACCTTTCTTTGTGCTGTAGATGTCTATGACTTTATGGTAGGCAGGCTTTGGGGAGTCAGGAGGTGAGTTACTCACTGCAGCATTCCCAGCCTCTGACCTGCTCTTGTAGCCAGAGTATTGAGGCAGCAAGTCCAGTAGAGTTTTTGGTCAATAGTAACCACCGTGATGTTGTCAGGGGTATGTGCTTGTTTGAAGCTCTGCACAGTTCTGACATTACTAAGGGAAGGTTGGAACACTGTGACCAGCGGTGAGGTGAGCAGAGACCCATGTCTTTGACATTCACAACCAGGAGCGAGGCAGCACCGAGGTGATGCCAAAAGGTCAACAAAACTTCATCTCACATCTACGACAATGAAGCTGCAGCAACAGAGAAAAGTAGGAAACTGATAGCCTGATTCCACTTACCTTTGTGCTTCTGAAAGCAGAAATGTTTTCATATTCCAGCACCAGACTGTCTTCTCCAGTATGATGGGGAGAAGCTACAAAAGAGGACACTGAAGTAATCACTGGAGGACAGTAATAAACATTTCTCATTGTATCTGATTCTGGTGCTCACTATCATTTAACTTCAATATGTGGTTCCATTCACTCAAACCAGATTATTCCTGACTAATATTGTTTCAGTGAAAGATTGATTTGCACCTACAGGACGACCGTTTTCCAGACCGAGTGCATCTGATACAGAAGAGAAGAGCAGCTCCAGCGATGAGAGTAACTCCCAGAGTAGCTCCCACACTGATCCAGACTATCCACAGCTCTCTGTTCATTCCCACTGCAGGAACTGGAAACAGAGAAAGGAGGGGCATTGCGAGCAAACAGAGCTTCCTGTTAAATTATTTTCAAATATTGGATATTTTCCAGCTATCTCACAATGTGAGGCCTAATGCAGATTGTGTTAACAGCACTTACCCATTACTGTCAGCTGGGTTCCATTCCCACTGATATCTCCCCACACTTTACAGTAATAGACCCCAGTGTCACTGGGCTGCACCTTTGTGATGGTCAGAATGAAGCTGTTATTGGAGGGGTCTCTGGAAGACTGGAATCGCTCAGTCAATCCTGGGCTCCATTGTGTGATGTTCCTCACGTCATGTGTTAAAACCCACTTTGTGTTGTTCCCTGGTAGCTCCCGGTACCAGTGAACATCTGTGTGTGTCACTGCGGCATTCCTCATGGTGCACTGTAACTGGGCAGTGTGACCCTCAGTGACATGTTCTGGGATCAGAGACTGGAGAAGGTTTGGGGCATCTGCACCTTTAAGGGAAAAAGCATCGATGAAGTTAGAATCTGGTCTGAAAATCAGTGGTGTCAGTTTTCAAAGGCTCAGTCTTAACAACACAAGATAGATGTTGAACAATGAGCTAAGACTGAACCAGTTGTGTCAGTTTGTTACTGAGTCAGATCAACAAAAACTTCTTTGCATATAGCACCATTGATGACAGGAAGTGTCCAATGGAGCATCACAAGAGCTTTATAAAACAGAGTTTGGACCAGCTGTCAATGGGAAGAAATGACAACTGGGGATGCTTAAGGGTCCAGAATTAAAAGAACGCAAATATTAATATTATCCTTATGGATGGTGGAGATCAGAGATGGGGAGGAGTGAGGTCAGGAAGGTATTAAGGGATAAAGTCATGAGTTTTGAAATTAAGATTTTTTTTAATGCAATCCAGGAATGGGGGTGTTGCTGGCTGGGTCAGCATTTATTGCCCTGTCCCTAGTTGTCCTTGAGAAGGTGGTGGTGAGCTGCCTTCTTGAACCGCTGCAGTCCACCTGCTGTAGATTGACCCACAATACCATTAGGGAGGGAATTCCAGGATTTTGATTCAGCGACAGTGAACGAATGGTGATATATTTCCAAGTCTGGATGTTGAGTGGCATGGAGAGGAACTTACAGGGGATGGTTTTCCCATGTATCTGCTGGGATGTTGATAGTGGGAGGAGTTCAATGATGGTGATGCCTTTCACTGTCAAGGGGCTGTGATTAGATTGTCCCTTATTGGAGATGGTCTTTGTGTGCTGTGAATATTACATGCTACTTGTCAGCTCAAGTCTGGATATTGCCCAGGCCTTGCTGCATTTGGACATTGATTGATGTCGCATGTACTGAGATACAGTCAAAAGTGTTGTTTTGAGTACACTACAGGCAGATCGTATGAAACAGCGCATTAGGGTAACGCAACAGAGTGCAGAATATAGTGTCACAGCCACAGACAAGGTGCAGAGAGAGAGAGAAATCAGAATTAACATTTGAGAGGCCTGTTCCTAAGTCTGATAATAACAGGAAGAAGCTGTTCTTGAAACTCGTGGCCATGGACCTGGACTGTTTCAGTATCTGAGGAATTGCGAATGGAATTGGGCTGTTGTCGGCGAACAACCCCACTTCTGTCGTTATAGACAATAGACAATAGACAATAGACAATAGGTGCAGGAGGAGGCCATTCGGCCCTTCAAGCCAGCACCACTATTCATTATGATCATGGCTGATCATCTACAAGCAGTACCCTGTTCCTGCCTTATCCCCATAACCCTTGATTCCATTATCTATAAGAGCTCTATCCATCTCCTTCTTGAAAGTATCCAGAGACTTGGCCTCCACTGCCTTCTGGGGCAGAGCATTCCATATATCCACCACCCTCTGGGTGAAGAAGTTTTTCCTCAACTCTGTTCTAAATGGCCTACCCCTTATTTTTAAACTGTGTCCTTATGATGGAGGGAAGGTCATTGATGAAGCAGCTGAAGGTGGTTGGGCCTAGAACACTACCCTGAGGAACTCCTGCAGAGATGTCCTGGAGCTGAGATGACTGACCTCCAACAACCACTTGTCAGGTATGACTCCAACCACTGGAGAGTTTGCCCCAGCTCCCTGGTTAATATTGAAGTCTATACCATTCTGGACTTTATTGCTCAGATTTCCAAAAGCAAGACATTTGTGAGCCATCATTGCAATTAATCATGTGATGACATTATTTGAGATAAAACCTACATAATATAAAAAGTACTTACCGGTTACATTTAGTCGAGTTCCTTTTCCAAAAATATTTCCCCAAATCCCACAGATGTAGGTATTGGTGTCAGTGAGCTGCAGGTCTCTGATGGTCAGAATGTAGCTGTTACTGGCTACATTTCTGGAAAGCTGAAACCGCTCAGAGAATCCTCTCGATCGGTAAACACGGCCGTCTGCAAAGTGACTCAATAAGATCTGCGTCTTGTTTTCTGGGTGGTACCAATGTACAGTGTAATTCTCCACTGTGTTATTTCTGCTGCTTCTCTCCAAACTGCACTGAAACTGCACAGCTTCACCCTCTGCTACCTTCACAACTTTCGGGAACTGAACGAGAATGGGACGTGCGTCAGGACCTGCCGCACAGGAAATAACAGAAGATCAGAAAAGCCAAGAGCCCACAGGAAGAAAATTGTGTTACTGCTCGGATCCCACACGGTTACAGCTGCTCAGCACATGGGCATGATCCAGATTCGGGACACTGATGGCCAGCCAGCTCCGACAGATAAAGCTGGGCTTGTTTTGAGGGGGAACAAAAACAAAGTTGCTGGAAAAGCTCAGCAGGTCTGGCAGCATCTGTGAAGGAGAAAACAGAGTTAACGTTTCAGGTCCGGTGACCCTTCCTCAGAGTTTTGAGGGGGGTTCTCCAACTCCCCCAGGTTGAAACAGAGCAAGTTTCCACTGCTCATAATGTGTGATCTCCTCTTGTGAAGGGGGAATGGGAAACATAAGATTCACCCCCAGACTCCAACCCCAAGACTGACAAACTTCACAAAGCAATTTCATGTGGAGCTAGGCAAGGTTGTTCAGAGGATCAAAGATTCCAGTCATTTGTGTGTCAGTTACAATAGTGAAAATACTGCGTTTACCGCACCCCCTCACCACCCATCAAGCCCCACACAACCTCATACCCTGTGCATTCGGAATGAATCAGCTGGTCCCTGTAGCTGTGACATTCTGGGGTTGTCAGTGAAAGGACTTGAAGATCAAATGAAGGAAGGAGATGTTCTGGTGGTGTTAACGCTAGGCTATGAATTCAGTGACCCACCTAAAGTTCCGGTGACCCAGGTTCAAATCCCGCCATGCCAAATGGTGCAATTTCAATTCAATTAAAACAAAACCTGGAATTAAGAATCTACCGATCACCAGGAAACCATTGTCAGAAAAACCCATCTGGTTCACTAATGTCCTTTAGGGAGGGAAATCTGCCATTCTTACCTGGTCTGGCCTACATGTGACTCCAGACCCACAGCAATGTGGTTGACTCTCAACTGGCCTCTGGGCAATTAGGGATCGGCAGTAACTGCTGTCTGGCCAGCGATGCCCTTATCCCGTGAATGAATAAAAAACAATGGGAATCAGGGGGAAAACCTTTTACAGCTTGGAGTCATTCCTGACATATAGGAAGGTGGCTGTGGTTGTTGAAAGTCATCATCTCAGCTGCAGGAGTTCCTCAGGGTAGTGTCCTTGGCCCAACCATCTTCAGCTGCTTCATCAATGACCTTCCCTCCATCATAAGGACAGAAGTGGGGATGTTCGCCGATGATTATACAATGTTCAGCACCATTCGTGACTCCTCAGATACTGAAGCAGTCCGTGTTCAAATGCAACAAGATCTGGACAATATCATGGCTTGTGCTGACAAGTTTTTTCTTTATTCATTCACAGGATGAGGGCATCGCTGGCTAAGACAGCATTCATTGCCCATCCCTAATTGCCCAGAGGGCGGTTACATGTCAACCACATTGCTGTGGGTCTGGAGGCACATGTCGGCCAGACCAGGTAAGGATGGTAGTTTCCTTCCCTAAAGGACATTAGTGAACCAGATGGGTTTTTCCGACAATTGACAATGGATTCACGGTCATCATTAGATTCTTAGTTCCAGATATTTATTGAATTCAAATTCCACCATCTGACATGGCAGGATTTAAATCCTGGTCCCCAGTACATCATCTGGGTCTCTGGATTAACAGTCCAGTGATAATACCACTAGGCCATTGCCTCCCCAGGAGTGTGATGGAATACTCCCCACTTGCCTGGATGGGTGCAGCGCCAACAACACTCAAAAATCTCAACACCATCCAGGACAAAGCAGCCGCTTGATTGGCACCACATCCACCAAGCATCTGCTCCCTCCACCACCGACGTTCAGTAGCAGCAGTGTGTACCATCTACAAGATGCACTGCAGAAATTC
>JAHRHZ010000019.1:273139-305265 GCA_024137785.1 Ginglymostoma cirratum
CACATTGCCATGAGTGTGAGTGGTTTGGAGGAGAGTGTGTGGGTGTGGTGTCATACAGATGAGTGTATCTTCTTGTCAGGTGTTGTTGTGCAGACACCTACTGCACACAGAGCTGATCCCGGTGAGCCACCGATTCAATGTGACATCTGATGCTGCATTTTCCCTTAAAGTCAAAACACTCTCAATCCTTAAACAGAACGATCAGACCATAAACAACACCTTGATATCAAACTGTGAGATGTAATGAAACAAACCTGAGCCCAGTTTGAGGATGTACTTACCCACAGCAATACACACAGTCAGAGCCAGGACTACAAGCCATGGGCTAAACATTTCAAACACATTTATTATTCTAACATTCACTTTGTGCTCTTCCACACAATGTGTGATGTCTCTCTCGGTCCTTTTCCAAAATTATCATCGCACACATAAAACAGAGGAAGACGACTGAACAAATGGGCTGTCCAGTTCAAAAAGATTATCTAAAAATAGCAGTTCACAGATCACAGACAAACAGCTGAATATTGCTTTGGGCTCTCTGCATTTCTTTATCCTTTATTCAAAAAAACAAAGATCAAAAGAGAAGTATGGTACAGGAACAGACCCTTCGGCCACCCAAGACTGTGCCGACTATCGTGCCCTAACCAAACTAAAAAAAAAACCTCAAAAAAAACTGAGAGAACTGCAGATGCTGTAAATCAAGCACAAAAAGCAGAAGTTGCTGGAAAAGCTCAGCAGGTCTGGCAGCATCTGTGTAGGGAAAAACAGAGTTAATGTTTCGGGTCTGGTGACCCTTCCTCAGGATGGATGGTAGCTGGGAAAATGTCGGCTTATATGAAGACATAAAGGTGGGGAGAGGGGGTAAGAGTGACGGAGTGTGAGCTGTTGGAGTGAGGGAATGGTGAGAAATTTCCTGTGGGAAGCCTTTCTCAATGTCTAAAGCAACAAGTTGTATCGTCTAATGAATCCTGAGGTGAGAGTCTCAGCAGGTCTACCAACGAGAGTTATTGCTCATTCTCGCCATCATTATTACTGAATCTCACCTTGTCTATATTCACCATTTCATCCTCTCCCCCAATAGAAACTACGGCTGAGATTTCCCCTCAGTCATTACTGAGTGATTCCAGCTCACCCCTTGTTCCTCCGAGTCTTTATCCTGGGCACCAGCTCCAACCTCCCAGGGAACACTGTGTTGGCAGTGAGCATATACACAGAGCCCTCATCAACAGACCCAGGCACCCGACATGTACCAGCCTCACCATCTCCTGATGGCACCTTCCTGAATGTGTTGTTCTGCATTTCAATGCTGCACCTCAGGCTGTTCCAGCACCTTCCGCAGCAGGGACAGCGACAGGCACATACTCATGGGGTTGACCAGGTCATCTCTCAGCACTGCTCACTAATCCTCCTGGTGCTCACTCATTCTGTACCAACTGGATGGAATGCTGGCTTTCATATCTAAAGAGCTGGAGTATAGGGACGTAGACCTTATGCAGCAGTTGTACAAATCCCTAGTTAGACCCCACTTAGAGCAGAGTGAGCAGGTCTGGGCACACACCTTAAGAAGGATATTTTGGCCCTGGAGGGAGGTCAATGCAGGTTCACAAGGATGACAGCTGGGCTTCAGGGGTCAATTTACGAGGAAGGATAGACACATTAGGCCTTTATTCTCGAGAATTTAAAAGGCTTAGGAATGACCAATGAAGTTGTTGACTTGCTTCCCGAGCTGGCTTGTTCTCGTTCAGACATTCTGTCACCATGCTAGGTGACATCGTCAGTGGAACCTCCGATAAAGTGATGTTATTCTACTCCGCTCAGAATTTATACCGTTCGGTCTGTTATGGAAAGTAGTGTCACTTCCAGGTTTGATCTTATATATGGGGTCCACCGTATAAACCCATACAGTGGGTGTGGGGAGAAAGGGGGAGCCTGGGATAGAGAGGAAGGAAGAGGCAAGGCAGAAGCCGGGGAGTGTAAGGGGACAGTGAAGGGGAATTGTGCGGAGGAAGGGGGAAAGGATTAAGCAGGACAGGGAAGTGGAAGGAGGGGGGCATTGTAGGAGGGTAAAGGGGTGAGAAAGTATGTCCATGCTGCAGGGTAAATGTCACTCTGGGCAGAACTGGCGTCAAAAAATGGAAGGTTTTAAATGAAGGGAATAAGACTGCAAATGTTGCAGGTTTAAGTAAAGAATATGGTATTTATCACAGAGGAAATGGGCAGGGTTCCTGTCAGCAAAATTGAAATAGCGGCTTTTGTGGTCACTTTTCTGATACTGTTTCTCAGGCCAAACTGATGAGTTTACAGTCACTCAATGTTGAACAATTATCAAAAAGCCACATTTCCACACAACACTGGCTGCACAAGCTAATATTACGTCTACTCAGAGCTGGTCTACTCACAGTCTGATACCACAACACAAACACATGCCAAGGAAACTCAATCCCACACATTGGTGATGAATTCATCACCATCGACTGCCACCTACCTCCCAACCACAAGTTTTCCCAGGAAGGGAGACAATTGAATTGCTGCCCTCCTATCTTACAGTTGGAAGCTCATGGTATCCCAGAGGCTTTCTCACTGAGGAGACATTTATTACGTGTTCATGTCCCATTCATGTGGATCAACAGTGCTGAGGGAGCGCCGCACTGTCGGAGGGTCAGTGCTGAGGGAGTGCCGCACTGTCAGAGGGTCAGTGCTGAGGGAGTGGACACTGTCAGATAGTCAGTGCTGAGGGAGCGCCGCGCTGTCGGAGGGTCAGTGCTGAGGGAGCAGCGCGCTGTCGGAGGGTCAGAGCTGAGGGAGTGGACACTGTCAGATGGTGAGTGCTGAGAGAGCGCCGCGCTGTCGGAGGGTCAGTGCTGAGAGAGCGCCGCGCTGTCGGAGGGTCAGTGCTGAGGGAGTGGGCACAGTCAGAGGGTCAGTGCTGAGGGAGCGCCGCACTGTCAGAGGGACCGCTGCACTGTCAGAGGGACCATGGCAGTGGCTGGCACTTTGAGTGGGCATATTATTCAAGTTGATAGACCAAATTCTGGTGAGTTTTAGTGCAAGTGATAACTGATGAGTATTGTGGTACAGGCTTAGGGAACCATCACCTACCCAGTCACTGGTCAGTAGGGTGAGGGTAGGGGCAGGAAGGTGATGGAAGGCTATTTGGTTTATTGTATGTGACCCTTCTCCCACAACTTTCAAATCTAAATAAGGCAGTGTGTTTGGGAGGTAGAATCTCAGCCAATATGATCAATAACAAATAAATGAACATGCTTTTAGAAAAACACAACATTTATTTTAGTGAGAAGCTAAAGAGCATTGTCACATCTCAGATCAGGCGAATGTTGAACCATTTACACTCATTAATGTGACACTGATACATGGAAAACACAGGGTCGCTGAGTGGACAGTTCCATGAATGATGTTATACTCGACCCCAGCACACTCACACAGCCCACCACCTCATCAAACATTACTGCCTGTCAGCCTGACATCATTGTCTGTTTTGTACTTTCAGTTGTGGAAAACCTCTGACAGAATAAACCGCTCAGCTCATTCTCCTGTTTCTGAAATTCCTTTCCTGTGAGATCAGAGTGAACTGTTCTTCTTAAAGTGTGACTAAAAGACCTTCCCAATCTTGTATTTCCTGTATACAAGTGTGTTCTTAAGAACTCCCCTGGTCATTTCTTTGGGGTCTGTGTGCCTTCAGAGATTTACTGGTTGATAGCACCAGAAATTCCTCCCCAAACAAAATCTCAGCTTCCCCACATTCTGTTACCTTTACAATACAACGGGTCTTTCAAATTGGAAACCATTGTGTTTTATATTAAACGAAGCAACTCTTAATGAATGCGATGAACATACCGTAGACTGTCAGCCCCTTCCAAACCCACAAACCCCTCCAGCTAGGACAAGGGCAGCAGATACACCATCCCCTGCAAGTTCCCCTCCAAGCCACTCACCATCCAGACTTGGAAATAGGTAACCGTTCCTTCAGTATTGCTGGGAATTCCCTCCCTAAGGGCATTGCGGGTCAACCTACAGCACATGGACTACAACAGTTCAAAAAGGCAGCTCATTACTACCTTCTCAAGGGGCAACTAGGGACGGGCAAGAAATGCTGGGCCCAGCCAGTGATGTCCACATGCCACAAGGGAATAAAAAGTAAATTAGGAAAAAAGTGGATAATATGTAGGAAAATGAATTCTGTCTGCTCTCCTGTGTAATAATGAGGTGTGGGATATTGCAATAGTCTGGTTTAACTGTGTCCCAGATGTTGACCTGACAATTCCACTAGTTTCCTACCAGGTCTACCAAGGATTCTCAGGCTGTTTATTCCTGGGAGCTAGTAACTGGGTCGGGTTCAATTTTTCAGACTCTGCATTAGTCAGTGTGACAGCCCAAATCTTCATGCTCCAGGAACAGTGTTCCAATTCCGGAATCTTCAGCAGCTCATAAGAGAAGAAGGATGGACTGTGTTCCAGGTAAGAAGACAGAAATGATTATGGCAATTGCATTTGGGCTTGACAGCAGAAGCTAGGGCTGTTCCCAGGCCCCAGTCCTTCCCCCTGAACAAGATATAGAGGAAACAGACAAGATTTGGGATTTTGCTTGGTCCCCTCCTTTCCTGTTGTGGAGATGGGTTCTCTGTCTGATATCGGCAGCATGCAGACTATTGTAGGGGTTGGATTAACCAGCTGCCTTTCAGCTTAGGAGCAGCAGTAGTCACTGAGAGGGAGCTTCAATGGCAGTGTGCCCACTCAAATACTTGCCTGAAAATGTTGTTGAAAAATAGCCTCTGTCTCCACCTTCAGCTGGGGCTGACAATTCTGTTCCTTCTAGCAATGAAACACCATTTCCCAGGAGATGGGGAATATGAGACTGAACTGAAGGATCTGAAACTACACAAGGCCAGTGTGATGAGAGCTGAGCTGGGAGGCTGGCAAATGCTGTGAATACAGTCTTGCTGTAATCAGAGGGACTGTTACCCCATACAACTGCAATGGGCAATGGTTTAACCCTTGAGGGCAGAGTGGTGAATGAGAGGGTAGATCACAATGCTCCCTAGGTGCCTGGTCTCAGTTGCACGGTTTATGAGCTACACATGAGGTAGCAGCTGGAGATGGTGTGATAACCAGGTTAAATATGAAACTGGAGGGGTCATACAGTTATTGGCACAGACTCATACAGTGAGATAACACAGTGGCCTGCTTCCACCAGCTGGATATGTTACAGAGAACCAGGTGAAAAGACAGAACTTTGAGAATTTTCTCACGTTGGAGTAATCCAACCTGAAGCTGAGAAACACAGCGTAGAAAACCTCAAATCTTTGATCCAGGATTTTCCATTCCAACATCACAGATCATCCTCAAACCCACATCAAAATCACTCGTATTCTCACAGTCAGAAATACAACAATTCACAGTCAGTCATTTACAGGACTGGATCAAATCGCAGCTGCCTCCATTTTCCTGGCTCTTGGTATCTTGGAAACCAGTTCTTCCTCACGCCCTGAAGAATGTGGTGTGTAAGGATCCCTCAAACCACCAACCACCTGATTATTGGCAAGAGAAGCACAGGGAGCTGATAATTTCCTTAATGGCAATGAGAGCAGATGGCAGCAACATTCGGTCAGGCCTCTTGGTGCTATCAGCAAACTATAAATATCTGTATTTACAGAGCAGAGAACATGACACTGAGCAAAAACAACACAAGAATACAAGCTTCCATCTTGTCTTACCAAAGAGATCTGGAAATTGTAACTCCCAAATTTAGCATTTCAAGCTCGACTTGCATTTTTGTCCTTCAGTGTGCTGAGTTTAGTTAAAACACCAGCACCTTCACTAAATATCATCTGCCACGGATCATTGTGATTATTTAACAACTTGGGCAGAGATCAGGCTGAAATGCATCACTGTTCCAACTTGTACATGGAATCATTTGGATTAAAGTCATGAATAGCCCCCTCCACCCTTCCAAACAAAAGCGCTTTTGCTTCCCAGGAAAACGGTTACCAGTTTTACTTAATTATGCCCTCATCAGTACCCCACCCTCCCCCAACCTTGATAGAATCCAGTCCCATGTTGGATTTTAATGAATCCATTTCTTGCTTGCTTCAGTGAAGGACCCCATTCCTGCCTGGTGTGGCTGCTCTCCGAATTGATGGAGTTGGCATCAGTTAGGGACTGGTTTGGCTTGTCCTGCCCGAGCCCTGGCCTGATCCACAGCGTCCAGCAGGTTCTTGGAGTCCACAGCAAGTGTGTGGGCAGCTGTTAGCATCTGCTTCTTACACTCATCACTCAGCGAGGTCACAGCATTCTGCTGGGCCAATTTCATCTTGTTTATCAGTTCAGCCAGGTCTTTATTCAGGAGCCTCTGCGTCCCCTCGATCTGAATAGAAACAAAACCAAGAAAACCCTAGTTAGATCCCACTTGGTGCAGATCTGGGAAGGATAGATTGGCCTTGGATGGAGTACATCAGTTTACAAGAATGATATCTGGACTCCAGGGGTTACACCACAGACTCCAGATAAATTAGGCCTGCGTTAGGTCTCTCATTCAAGAGGCCATTGGAGAGTTTGTTGGATAGAAACGATGTGTAAGGGTATGGGGGAAAGGCTGGAGGATTCACACTGAGGAATGCTGCTCATTTGAAGAGCTGCAGCAAGTTCAATGGGCTGAATGGCCTCCTGAGCGACAAAGAATTCTGAGACTCTGAACAGCTGATGATTACATGGACTTCAGTGTCAGTATGTAGGAGCTGTGTATTGCATTATAATCTTCATTCAGTATTACTTCATCTTTGCCACTTCCCTATTCCTGCTAAATTGCTTGCCTCTTTGTTATTTCACACGATTTTTGTGTATTTTACGGTGATTGTTTCATCCATTTATGATTCAGTCAGTATAAATTGCACTGCAACTCAGGCTGGGAAAGTCTTAAGTCAAATAACATGATGATTCTGATTTGTGGGAGAGACAGTAGAAACTGCTGATGCTGCAGAACCTGAGATAACAAGGTCAGCCACACGTGGCTGAATTCAGTAAAGTCGGACTGGAGGCTTCTGATTCATCATCGCCGACTGCACAGACTTAATTTACTGGAATAGCCATAAGAGTCAGACAGCACCCAAACAGACCTTTCAGTCCAACCAGTCCATGCTGACCACATTCCCAAACTAAACTAGTCCCACCTGCCTGCATTTGTCTCATATCCCTCCAAACCTTTCCTATTCATGTACTTATCCAAATGTCTTTTAAACATTGCAACTTTACACACATTCACCACTTCCTCTGGCAGCTCCTTCTACATAGGAACCACACTCTGTTTTAAAAAAAAGCCCCATATGTCTTTTTTTAAAATCTTTCTCCTCTAACCTTAAAAATATGCCCCCTAGTTTTGAGTATCCCCACCCTGGGGAGAAAAAACACCTGCCATTAACCCTATCTATACCCCTCTGTTTTTTCAACCTCTATAAAGGTCACCCCTCAACCTGTTACGCTCCTGTGAAAAAAGTCCCAGGCTATCCAGCCTCTCCTTAAAACTCAATCCCTCATGGTAAATCTTTTCTGAACCTAGGGCTGAAGAAATGTATTTGGAGAAATGGAGACTGGGGGTCATTCTCCTCCCAGCTGGCAAGGCCAAGAGGTGATGTGTTTGAAGTGGTTAAAAAAAAACTTTTTAACAAGGACCACTGTCTGACCCAGAGGCTGTCACAAAGAACAAGGAGCTAGAATAAGAGCAAATCATCTTTCTCCAATTCCTTATCAAAATCTTCACCAGAAAAGGTTTTAGAAACTTTGATTAACTCTCCTGTCAGTTGAGTGTGAACTGCCCCACACTGCCTCTGTTGTAAGTGCAGAATGTCAGGAAAACCCCTCCCTCAGAAATTAAGCTGATGACAGCAAACCAAACGTCTTTCGAAATATCGAGATCTGTTGACTAAGGAGTGCACTTTGAAAAGAATTCCGATCCTAACAAGCAGCGGGTTGGGGACTGTAGCAGATGGTAATCAAGTGAACCAGGACTCACTTCTGTGCGGGATGTTGCAGGTAGCGATGGCAACAGCTCATCCACACTGCCAGTCAATTTCCGAAGGTTGACACCCACCGTCTAGAATGTAGAAAATGGTCATGGTGTTACAATCACAGTCACAAAACAATTGGAAATCATCAGAATTAACCCATGGTGTAAATAATTGAGGTAGTATCTGAAGTTTGTAAAAGGTAATTGTTCTCATTCCCCAGTCACAGGGGACTGCAGGTTAGGGTTACTTGGTACAAGTCAGGTTAGAATAATTATTGTTTCCGAGCCTATCGTTTGTCTGCATGAATATTGTGTAGCCTTAAGATCAGACAGTAATAACAATCTTCGGACACACTGCCAGTGGGACAGGCCTGAAGCAACACGATCACTTTCACCTGTCCTGCACACTCCATTGGAAATTCTAGAGTTGCAAAAAAACAGACACAGCACAGGAGAAGGCCATTCAGCCCAATGTGTCTGTGCTAGTCCTCTGAATGAAAAAGGTACCCTGTACCACACCCTGCTCCATTACCCTGCACATTCTTCTTTTCAAGATAACGATCCACTTCCCTCTGTAATGCCTCCATACTCGCAGGCAACGCATTCTAGACTCTAAACCACTCACTACAATTGATCTTCTTTTGCCAATTGCCTTAAACCTGTACCCTCTGGTTCACAATTCTTCCACCAATGGGAAGAGTTGCTCACTATCAGTCTGTGTAGACTATGTGTGAGTTTGAACAGCCTGGTCAGATCTCCTCTTTATTTTCCTTGGAGAAGGCTATCCCAACCTCTCCAATCTACCCATCTAACAGAACTCTCTCATTCCCAAGACCATCCCTGGAACTTCGTCTGCACTCCGCCTCCAGTGTGCTCACAGTCTTCTGAAAGTGTGGTGCCCAGAACTTTAAACACTCCAGCTGACCTCTAACAAGTGTCTTATGCAAGTTCATCGTCTAGTGAAGAAGGGTCACTGGACTTGAAACGTTCACTCTGCTTTCTCTCCACAGATGCTGCCAGACCTACTGAGCTCATAGAATCCCTACAGTATGGAAGCAGGCCATTCAGCCCATCGAGTCCACATCAACCCTTGGAAGGCATCTCACCCAGAGGCACCTCATCCTTGTAACCCCACATTTCCATTAGCTAACCTGGCTAGGTAGACTGCACGCCCTGGGCAATTTAGCATGGCCAATCCACCCAACCTGCACATCTTTGGACTGTGGGAAGAAACCAGAGCAGCCACAGGGAGAATGTGCAAACTCCACGCAGGCAGTTGCCCAAGGGTGGGATTGAACCTGTGTCTCTGGCACTTTCAGGTAGTAGTGCTAACCACTGAGCCATCATGCTGCCCGAGTTTATCCAGCAATTTCTGTTTCTGTCCCTGTTCCTATACTCTGTGCCCCACTTAATAAGACCCAAGATACTGACTGCTTTAGAAATGACTCTCTCCTCCAGCCACCTTTAATAATCGGTGCACAGATATAGCCAGGTCCTTGTGCTCCTGCACCCCTTCAGGACTATGCCCTTTGTTTTACATTCTCTCGGTTCTTCCTGGCAAAGTCTCTCACTTTACGTTGATATTTATATTATTCTTTTGTTCACCCATTGGCCCAAGAAGGTGTGAAACTCCACACCGAGCAGCGGGATCCCTGAATTGCTTATAGCATCAAAAATGTCATCGAACACTGCTGGGAGAAATCACGGGCAGAAATAAAACATAATGGAGGAAATAAAATCCCTACAATGGGAATGAGGCAATGGGTAAAATTCCCCATTATCATAGCCATGAGTCAAAAGCCAGTCTACTTGGAAGAGGAACTCATTAAAGATTGCTGTTTATCTGGAATGCTCACATGGAAGTGAAACACAACATGATGCAATCAGCAAGTATTGTTGGGTGTTTGGTGAAACTTTAAAGTGATTCAAGGAATATTAAGGCAGATGGGTTCAGAGAAACAGCAGATTGGTGTACTAACATCATCATACTGGGCCCTGCACTCAACGGGAGAAAACAGAGGTACAGCTGAAAAGAGATGGGGGACAGCGTCACAAAGGGCGAAGAAAGGCAGATGGTTAAAGAAAGACTATGTGGGGCTTATAAAACAATTCTTAAATCAGATAATAGATTGTAATCCACCTAATAATTATCAAATGAAAACTGAAAAATCTGTGGATGCTGGAAATCACAAACGAAAACCGAAATAGAAATTGCTGGAAAAGCTCAGCAGGTCTGGCAGCACCGGTGGAGAAAAATCAGAGTTAATGTTTCAGTTCCAGTGACCCTTCCTCAGAACGTTCTGAGGAAGGGTCACTCAACCCAAAACATTAACTCTGCTTTCTCTCTACTGATGCTGTCAGGCCTGCTGAGCTTTTCCAGCAATTTCTATTTCGGTTGTTAATAATAATCTAAAGTTTATTATAAAAACCAAATCACCAGGAGGTTAATAGTTTTTAAGTGAAATCTTACAAATGTCTTTCTGCAACTTGAGTGAGACAATGAGTCAGTGATATTTGCTGATTAATACCCACAGTTTCAGAAGCTGGTATTTGGTGTTGCTTCACTTTCTCAGATTTGACATACGAAAATCAGGCTGAAGAAATATGACATGTGCCATGCCCTCAGATGATCTCTGAGCACTTCCTTTGGGTCTGGTGAATTATTACAGTAAATTCACGCCAAATTTGTCACCCCTATCACATCTACTGAACAAATCCTTGTGATGTTCTATGGGTCTGGCCAATGGAATATAAGAAAGCATTAAGTTGCGTGAAAGGAAAGCGGGGAATGCTACAAAGTGCCCAGAAACAATCCATCAGCAGGTCTTTAGGTATCAGGCTGGAAAAACACAGCAGGCACGATAGCTTCCAAGGAGCAGGTAAGTCAATATTTCAGGCCGGTTCCCAGCATCTGCAGACCTTATTGTGTCCAGTCTGTGTGCAAAGCCTTCCCACATGGTGTTGGTGCAGGCCAGGTCTTATTTGTGACACTGAGTTGTCAGGCAATAAAGCTGGTGTCATTTGGAAAGTTCAGATTGTAAGTCTTGAAAGGTACAATTGCTCTGATCAAATTCAAACTTTTACACATCTCTCATTACCTAGATATTTACAAATCTAAGTTAACCTGTAATAAATTTCCCATTCCTAAGGGGATGCCTACTTTATAGATTCAAACAAGTTGTGTGGAATTTTAATCCCAGCCAGTGATGTCCTCGTCCCATGAATGATTATAAAACATGTTGCGCCCAAAGGTTTTTAAAGGTCTTAGTGAAAATTTGCAGATCAGGTTGTGGATGTAGTTGTTCTTTAGCTTGCTGGTTGTTCCGTAGATGCAGATGTTTCGTTATCCTTTTCGGCAACACCATCAGTGCGACGTCTAATCGAGACATTGGTGTTCTCCTTCCTTACGGATTTATGATCCTCTGGTGTGACGGTCTTGTCGCTTCCAGTTTTGCTGTTTTAGCAGCACTCTGTATACAGGGTCTGTTTCTATATGTTTGTCAATGGAGTCCCGTGTTGGGAACCAGGCTTCCAGAAATTCCCTTACAGATCTGGTGTTCGCTTGCCCCAGTCAAACTGATGGCCTGCATTGTTTGTGTGTATTGGGACAAGTGAATATTGGTTGTGTCTTTTTACTGCCAGCTGGTGTTCATGTATCCTGGTCGTCAGCTTCCTCCCTGTTTGTCTAATGCACTCACTGCATGGGATTCTGTATGTCACATTGGTCTCGTTTACTGTCGGTATGGGGTCTTTAGTCTTTGATAACATTTGGTGCAGTGTTGCTATAGGGTTGTGTGTAATCACGACCTTAGGCGGTCCTAAGAGTCTGATAGTCATTTCTGATATATTTTTGATGTAGGGTAGCGTTGCTATTGTCTTCTGTTGTACTGTGTCCTCTGACTGTTGTTTGTTCTGTAGGCATCTGCGGACGAGACTTCTTGGGTATCCATTGTTGGGTGGAAACTTTGTGTGGGTGTTCCTCTTCTATCCTCCGGAGTTCTGGGGTGTAGCAGTGTGATGAACTTGGAACTTTGGAAAAAAGAATACGGGCATGGACTATTTTCTGAACGGTGAGAAAATTCATAAAGCCGAAGTACAAAGGATCTGGGAGTGCTAGTACAGGATTCTCTAAAGGTTAACTTGCAGGTTGAGTCTGTGATTAAGAAAGCGAATGGAATGTTGTCATTCATCTCAAGAGGGTTGGAATACAAAAGCAGCGATGTGCTTCTGAGACTTTATAAAGCTCCAGTTAGGCCCCATTTAGAATACTGTGTCCAATTTTGGGCCCCACACCTCAGGAAGGTGTGGCACTGGCACTGGAGCGTGTCCAGCAGAGATTCACACGGATGATCCCTGGAATGGTAGGCCTAACATACGATGAACGGCTGAGGATCCTGGGATCATTCATTAGAGTTTAGAAGGTTGAGGGGAGATCTAATAGAAACTTACAAGATAATGCATGGCTTAGAAAAGGTGGACGCTGGGAAGTTGTTTCCGTTAGGTGGGGATACTAGGACCCGTGGGCACAGCCTTAGAATTAGAGGGGGTCGATTTAGAACGGAAATGAGGAGACATTTCTTCAGCCAGAGAGTGGTGGGCCTTTGGGACTCATTGCCACGGAGCACAGTGGAGGCCGGGACGTTAAATGTCTTCAAGGCAGAGATTGATAAATTCTTGATCTCACAAGGAATCAAGGGCTACGGGGAGAGTGCGGAAAAGTGGAGTTGAAATGCCCATCAGCCATGATTAAATGGCGGAGTGGACTCGATGGGCAGAATGGCCTTACTTCCACTCCTATGTCTTATGGTCTTACACCTTGTTATCCCTGTACACAGAGTGCTGCTAAAACAACAAAACTGGAAGTGACAAGACCGTCACACCAGAGGATTGCATAAATCCAGAAGGAAACAGAACACCAACGCTTCAATTAGAGGTTGCATTGACGATATCGCCTAGAAAGGTAACAAAACGTCGGCGCACCACGGAACCACCAGCTCAGCGAGCTAACGGACAGCTGAAACTAAAACAATCATTCAGGAGAGGGAAGTGTGATAGCTCGCTCTTGTGGCCATTTGTGTATTTGTGCTGCTCTTCACTAAATCCTTGGAACGAACTACTTTCTGAGTTGGTGTCTGACATTCTGCGTTCTATATCTGTCCTGTGTCTGAAATGCAGTGAGACCACATGAAGCAGGTGAAGTTTTGCAACAAGATAAGAGTTTCATGGTCAGTTTTATTGATATCTGATTTTCATTTTGTTGGGAACTTTGTTTCCAAATTGAATTTTTACAACAGAAAACAAAAAAAGCTGGAAATCACAGTGGGTCACGCAGCATCTACGGAGAGAGAAAGAGAGAGACAATGTTTTGAGTCTGGATGACTCTTCATTAGCCTTGGTGAGAGTTGAACTGACGTACTTTGGATTATGAACCACTTCTGACTCCACAATTACATCCATGGCACTACTCAACTTTACAAAAAAAAAACCAACTGAAGGACAGAAATTCCCTGTTCAGTTTTGTAAGCCCGAAGAAGCAATATATTTATAAACATAATCCCTGAAGTGAGACAAAACCCAACAGGTTAATGGACACTAAGCTCTTCACTCAATGATTGATTGTGTATCACTCAGCAGGCTGCTTGCTGGGCTCTGAATGGGGAAGTTGACAGGTTCATATCCAATATAAACTCCAGGCCAAAACTTCAGAGCTACACTATCAGAGCCTTTCAGGATAAGATCAGATTAAACCCCCATCTGCCTGCTTGATTGGATTGAAAAGGTACCCTGGCACTATTATGGGATCTTGCTGTGCTTTTCCTTTGTTTTTAATCACAACTTTGAGATGGGGAAAGGTGTAACTGAGAAACATCCTACCCTCTCCTGGGTTAACCAGCTTACCTTCACCAGGTTGATGTACTCTTCACACGGGAGCTGGTAGACCTGGTTCTTCAGATGCAGCACGGACTTAACCAGTTCCATAACCAAAGGATAGATTGTATCATCGGAGCGATCCAGGTTTGCTGTGGGAGCTGCTTGTATCGGCTGAACATGTGGGAAAGGAGAACGATCAGGAGGCTGAAGCTTACACAGAAAGGTTTCATTCATAATTTAGGAACTGCATCCTCTGAAGAGGGGGACTGATGGTGAGTTTAGGTATCTTTCAGCAAGCTTGCAGGAACATTAGGAATAGGAGCAGCAGGAGACCATACAGTGTGTTGGGCCTGCTCCACCATTCAATGAGCTTGTGGCTGATCCGCTGCTACAGTACCAATTCCCTGCTGTATCTAGAAAAGATCAATTTGCCATAGAAGGAGTATTGCAGAGGTAGAGTCATACAGCAAGGAAACAGACTCTGGTCCAACCAGTCCAGGCTGACTATGTTCCCAAACTAAACTAGTCCCACGTGTGTGCACTTGGCTCCATATCCTTCCAAACCTTTCCTATCCAAGTACTTATCAAAATGTCTTTTAAATGCTGTAGTGTACCAGCCTCCACCACTTCCTCTGGCAGTTCATTCCACACACGCACCATTCTCTGTGTAAAACAGTTGCCCTTCAAGTCCTCTTTAAACCTTTCTCCTCTCACCTTAGAAATATGCCCCTGGTCGGGAAATACCCAAAGCAAGGGAAAAGACACCTGCTATTCACCTATATCCCACATGATTTAATAACCTCAACCTGCTATGCTGCAGTGAAAAAAAGTCCCAGCCTATTCAGCCCATTTTTATAACCCAATACCTCCAGTCCCAGCAACATCCTGGTAAATCTTTTCTGACTCCTCTCCAATTTAATAATATCCTTCCAATAAAAAGGTGAACAGAACTGTACACAGTACTCCAGAAGAGGCCTCACCAACGTCCTGTACAATCTCAACATAACATCCCAACTCCTATACTCGAAGGTCTGGGCAATGAAGGCAAACGTCTTTATAACGACCCAGTCTAGTTTCAAAGAATTATGTACCTGAACCCCTAGGTCTCTCTATTCTACAGCACTACCCAGGGCCTTACCATTAATTGTATCAATCCTGCTCTTGTTTGTTTTACCAAAATACAATACCTCGCATTTATCCAAATTAAACTCCATCTGCCATTCCTCAGCCCATTGGCCCAATTGATCAAGATCCCTTTGTAATCTTGGATAACCTTCTCCATTGTCCACTCTACCGCCAATTTTGGTGTCACCTGCAAACTTACTAACCACAGCTCCAATATTCCCATCCAAATTGTTTATATAAATGATAAACAAAAGCAGACCCAGCACCAATCCCTGGTCACAGGCCTCCAGTTTGAAAAACAACCCTCCACCATCACCTTCTGCCTCCCGTTAAGCCAGTTTTGTATCCAATTGGCAAGCTCACCCTGAATCCCACGTGATCGAACTTTACTATGCGGAACCTTGTCAAAGGCTTTACTAAAGTCCATATACACAACATCTACCACTCTACCCTCAACAACCTTTTTGGTTACTTCCTCAAAAAGCTCAATCAAGTTTGTCAGACATGATTTCCCTCACACAAAACCATGTTGACTATCCCTAATCAGTCCTTGCCTCTCCAAATGCATGTAAATCCTATCTTACAGAATCACTTCCATCATCTTCCCCACCAGCACAGCCAGGAATGGCAGGACTGTCCTACGGGGAGGAATTTGGTTTGACTGGGTCTGTATTGACAGGAGTTTAGAAGGATGCGATGGGATCAGATTAAAAGCTACACAATGCTAATAGTTTGGACAGATGAGATGCAGGAATGATGTTTTTCCTGGTTGGGGAGGCTTGAATCAAGGGTCACAGTCTGGGATACAGGGTAGACCATTCAGAACGGAAACGAGGAAACACTTCTTCACCCAGAAGGTAGTGAACCTGCAGACTTCTCTACTACAACAGAAGCTTGTGGAGACCAAGTCACTGAACATATTCACGCAGGACAGAAATAAACTTTTAGATTTTAAAAGCATCAAGGTGTGTAGGGGAGAAAGTGTGAATGTGACATTGAGATCAGCCATGACCATACTGAGTGGTGTACTAAGTTGGAAGTCACACAACAGGTTTTGTTGAAATCACAAGCTTTCACACACTGCTCCATCGTCAGAAGAAGTGAAGGGAAGAACACAGGCACAGAATTTATAGACAGAGAGATCACTGCAAGGTAATTCTGGGTAATTAAGAGTGTCAAAAGATCGTACAGATGGTATAAACGGAGTGTTGACAGGCTGAAGAGCAAGTGAAGGGCTGACCTATAATCTGATTAATTGAGGCAGAGGGATAATTACAAAAAATTAAAAAGAAGGTGGTGCTGGAGACAAGCCGAATGGCTGGAATAACATGATAGGTGTAAGAGTCGCACGCTGAGGGTCTGACCAAAGTAACAAGGAATCCAAAACTGCACAAACTAATTAAGGTAGATGCTGAATGTATTGAATGGTAGCACAGGTTCGAAGGGCTGGATGGGCTTATCTCGCTCCTGGCTTCTATGGTTTAAGGAATGAGTTGGTATCAGTGCAGCTGAACTCCCATCAAATTGGGGAAGACTTTCAGGATTGATATCAATTGATGGAGGACAATCTCAAATAATTCCAAAGCCAAGCTGGACAAGGTGATGTATAGAAGACTGAAAAATTGGAGAGGCATTATTTATATCTGCTCAGAGAACCTACAGGAACTCCCTTAGTGTTGTACATTTGGGTACGCTGTTCTGGACCATCAATGCCAGTTCAGCCCCAGACACTGGCAGGTTTATTGAAGACCCAGTGTGCTGTGCCTGGTGGTGAGGAGTGTTGCAGAATGCACAGTGTATCTCATTGCTGATCTCAGCTCTCCAATCGTATCAGTGTCCCCCTCATGTCAGGCATACGCAACATTCCCAGATTATTCCACAGAGCCTCAGGACATTCAGTCAGGCACTCACCGGCAGGTTTTTCCTTGGAGGTTTCTCAGGTGGCACTGTGAACTCAGCTCCAAATAAGGAACAGAAAGAACACTGCAATTAGAATGGCTGCACAATAACTAGCATTTAGACAGCACCTTGGAATCAGAAAAACATTCCACACTCTAACCTTCTGTCTCTTTATATTCACTTGTGGGATGTGGATGTCATTGGCTGGGCCACAAATTATTGCCCCTGCCTAGTTGCCCTTAAAAAGGGGGTGGTGAGCTGCCTTCTTGAACCACCTAAGGCCGTCCCTGGGTGCAGGGGCACTTACAGAGCTGTTAGATGGGTCTGTGGCCATCACTGCTATTAACTTCCTGATTGCTGGCCGTCCTCATGGAGGCGGTGAGCAGCGGGTTCACGTTCTCGGCTCTGTGCTTTGTCGAATAGGCCACCACTTCACTTACCAATCTCACTTAGATCACCAGAATGCTCTCCTTGAGTTAAATCTCCAGTGACTGGAGCAGGATTCAGACAGAGGTCCAGCAGTTTGAAGAATTTTGTGCTGCTGTGCGACCCACTGTAAACAGTAAGGCTCTTTAAAAACTACATTCAGTACAAACACTGGATTTAACTGCCGTTGTGAAAGTGTCATCACTGACAGTTGTAGAGAGCATGTGGTTAATCAGTGCCTTTCTATAATTGCAGTCTCAACATACACATTGCATTTCTGGGCATTTGCAGACTGCTCAGATTCTGAATTGATCCTTGTCCAAACTCAGTAAAACCTGGGCAACACTCAGGCTTGGTTTATGGAAAGAATTCCTTTCCTTTATTCATTCACGGGATGAGGGCGTCGCTGGCTAGGCAGCATTTATTGCCCAAAGGGCAACTGAGAGCCAAACACATTGATGTGGGTCTGGAGTCACATGTAGGACAGACCAGGTGAGGATGGCAGTTTCCTTCCCTAAAAGGACATTAGTGAACCAGATGGGTTTTTCTGACAATCAGCAATGTATTCATGGTCATCATTAGACACTTAATTCAGTTTTTTTTTTAAAAATTGAATTTAAATTCCACCATCTGCCTTGGCAGAATATGAACTCAGGTCCACAGAACATTATCATCTAGGTCTCTGGATTAACAGTCCAGCGATAATACCACCAGGCCATGGTCTTCCCCTTTTCAGCCTCGTCCAGTGGAAATACAATGCAATATTCCTGCTAAATCCCTCCCAAATCCAACAACTCTGTTGTAAAGCTGGTACTTACTGTAGCAAGTCTCCTGGTCACTGTCCTGAAAAATAAGAGAGTTGAGAAACAAGATGACGTTTCCTCCATTTATTTCTTTCTGGCTTAATGGTCGAGCCTGAAAATCACATTCCCTCATGGCATTCTGAGCGTGTTCCACTGAATGAATCCTCACCCCCAGGGCACTGACACAAGATCCTGTGACACTAACCTCACATTCATGACTCACCAACAAACCACCTCATCAACAAGTCCCATTGGAGACCAACCTAATACAACTCAGAAGATCTGCTGTTAAATCTCCTGGAAAGCTGATCTTTAGACAATCAGCACTATGTTTGACCAATGTGACTGCATTTGATTAGTTGTCAAGTGCCTGTAAAAATGGGACCAAAGTACTGTTGTTTCAAATTTATCATAGCAATGAAAATAAAAGCCTGTGAATGGTGGAACTCTGAAACAAAAGCAGAGAAATTCAGCAGCATCGGAATGGCAGTGAAACACCGTTAGTGTTTTGAGTTGATTGCAACTTTTTAAAATTCATTCACGGGAAGTTGTTGGCTGGGCCCAGCATTTATTGCCTGTACCTAGTTACCCCTTGAGAAGGTGATGGTGAGCTGCCTTCCTAAACTGCTGCAGTCCATGTGCGGTAAGTCGACCCACAATGCCCTAAGGGAGGGAATTCCAGGATTTTGACCCAGTGACAGTGAAGGAATGGGGATATATTCCCAAGTCAGGATGGTGAGTAGTTTGGAGGGGAACTTGCAGGGGGCGGTGTTCCCATGCATCTGCTGCCAGTGTCCTTCCAGATAGAAGCGGTTGTGAGTTGATTTGTCCTGGATGGTGTCAAGCTTTCTGAGTGTTGCCTGGATAGGTGCAGCCCCAACAAGTGGGGAATATCCCATCACACACCTGACTTATGCCTCATAGCTGATGGACAGGCTTTGGGGAGTCAGGAGGGGAGTTACTCGCTGTAGCATTTCTAGCTTCAGACCTGCTCTTGTAGCCGCTGTGTTTATGTGGTGAGTCCAGATGCATTTCTGATCAATGATAACCTACAGGATGTTGATAGTCGGGGATTCAGTGATGGTAACACCATTGAATGTCAAGGGAAGGTGGTTAGATTGTCACTTATTGGTGATGGTCATAGCTTGGCATTTGTGTGGTACGAATGTTACTTGCCGCTTGTCAGCCCAAACCTGGATATTGTCCAGATCTTGTTGCATTTGAACATGGACTGCTTCAGTATCTGAGGAGTCACGAATGGTGCTGAACATTGTGTAATCATCAGCGAACATCCCCACTTCTGTCCTTATGATGGAGGGAAGGTCATTGATGAAGCAGCTGAAAATGGTTGGGCCTAGGACATTACCCTGAGGAACTCCTGCAGAGATGTCCTGGAACTGAGATGACCGACCTCCCACAATCACAACCATCTTCCTATGTGTAAGGTATGACTCCAACCACCGGAGCGTTTGCCTCCTGATACCCATCGATTCCAGTTTTGCTCAGGCTCCTTGATGCCACACTCAGTCGAATGCAGCCTTGATGTCAAGGGCCGTCACTCTCACCTCACCTCTGGAATTCAGCTCTTTTATCCATGTTTGAACCAAGGCTGTAATGAGGTCAGGAGCTGAGTGGCCCTGGCGGAACCCAAACTGGGCGTCACTGAGCAGGTTATTGCTGAGCAGGTGCTGCTTGATAGCACTGTTACTGACACCTTCCATCACTTTACTGATGATCGAGAGGACACTGATGGGGCGGTAATTGGCCGGGTTGGGTTTGTCCTGCTTTTTGTGTACAGGACATATCTGGGCAATTTTCCACATTGGTCGGGTATATACTGGTGTTGTAACTGTACTGGAACAGCTTGGCCAGGGGAGCGGCAAGCTCTGGAACAAGTCTTCAGTAATATTGCTGGAATATTGTCAGGGCCCATAGCTTTTGCAGTATCCAGTGTCTCCAACCGTTTCTTGATATCACGTGGAGTGAATCAAATTGGCTGAAGACTGGTTTCTGTAATGCTGGGGACCACAGGAGGAGGTCAAGATGGCCTTCTGGCTGAAGATTGCTGCAAATGCTTCAGCCTTATCTTTTGCACTGATGTGCTGGGCTCTTCCATCATTGAGGGTGGGGACATTTGTGCAGACTCCTCCTCCAGTGAGTTGTTTAATTGTCCACCACCATTCACGACTGGATGTGGTAGGACTGCAGAGCTTAGATCTGATCCATTGGTTGTGGGATCGCTTAGCTCTGTCTATCACTTGCTGCTTTCGCTGTTTGGCGTGCAAGTAGTCCTGTTTGGTGACTTCACCAGGTTGATACCTCTTCTTCAGGTATGCCTGGTGCTGCTCCTGACAAGCCCTCCTGCACCCTCCATTGAACCAGGGTTGATCCCCTGGCTTGATCATTAGAATCATTAGAATCCCTACAGTGTGGAAACAGGCCCTTCGGCCCAACAAGTCCACACCGACCCTTGGAGCATCCCACCCAGACCCATCCCCCTATAACCCACACACCCCTGAACACTATTGGCAGTTTAGCATGGCCAATCCACCTAGCCTGCACATCTTTGGACTGTGGGAGGAAACCGGAGCACCCGGGAGGAAACCCACGCAGACACGGGGAGAATGTGCAAACTCTGCACAGACAGTCACCTGGGGCTGGAATCGAACCTGGGTCCCTGGTGCTGTGAGGCTGCAGTGCTAACCACTGAGCCACCGTCCGCCCACAATGGTAATGGTTGAGTGGGGGATATGCCGGGCCATGAGGTTACAGATTGTGCTGGAGTACAATTCTGCTGCTGTTTTTGGCCCACAGCGCCTCATGGATGCCCAGGCTTGAGTTGCTAGATCTGAGCGAAGTCTGTCCCATTTAGCACAGTGATAGTGCCACACAACACGATGGAGGTTGTTCTCAATGTGAAGGCGGGGCTTCGTCTCCACAAGGACTGTGCGATGGTCACTCTTACCGATACCGTCATGGACAGATGCATCTACAGCTGGCAGATTGGTAAGGATGAGGTCAAGTATGTTTTTCCCTCTTGTTGGTTCCCTCACCACCCGCCGCAGACCCAGTCTAGCCGCTATGTCCTTTAAGACCCGACCAGCTCCATCAGTAGTACTGCTGCCAAGCCACTCTTGGTGGTGGACATTGAAATCCCCCACTCGGAGTACATTTTGTACCCTTGCCATCCTCAGTGCTTCCTCTGAGTGTTGTTCAACATTGAGGAGTACTGACTCGTCAGCTGAGGGAAGATGGAATATGGTAATCAGCAGGAGGTTTCCTTGCCCCATGTTTAACCTGAAGTCATGAAACTTCATGGGGTCTGGCATCAATGCTGAGGACTCCCAGAACAACTCCCTCCTGCCTGTATCCCACTGTGCCACCACCTCTGCTGGGTCTGTCCTGCCGGTGGGACAGGACATATCCTGATGGTGGTGTTGTGACATTGTCTATAAGGTATGTTTCGATGAGCATGACTGTGTCAGGCTGTTGCTTGATCTCGTTTTCAGGAAGGGTCGCTTGACCCAAAACATTAACTCTGCTTTCTCTCCATAGATTCCACCAGACCCGCTGAGCCTATCCAGCAACTTCTGTTTTTATTTTTGATTTACAGCGTCCATGATTCTTTCGGTTTTGATTTTGTTGCTTGATAGTCTGTGAGACATCTCTCCCAAATTTGGCACTAGTTCCCAGATGGTCAGTGCTATTCCCAACTCGGACACTGTTAAGTATTGAATCTATTAACAACCAAACTGTCTGATGATGTTACTCCTGTGCCCAGGGGGTTTATAAAGGGTAATTGTGATCTTTATTTTTAAATCACATTAAGTAAAAAGAGAGGAGTTTGAATGGTTGATCAGCAGTTTGAGGGTTTACTTGCACTAGTGATCTACACAGAAACATGAACTGTCCAGCCAAGGTTATCAGTCAGACTACCACCTCTAACTGTACTGAAACATAAATGGGGACATAGGTTTTGCAAATAAGCTATTCATAATATTACAACTTACATTTTGTGACTTGCTATCATTCGGAGCCTTGGGGAGAAAGGAAAGAATGAAAGCGACCATGAATTATCTGAACCCATCATACACATATTCACAAAAACATCAGACACAAAAGGGTAAAAAGTTGTCATAGTCCCAGAGGACCATAGCGCTCCTCTCTCATTACAGGGAGAGAGAGAAAGCGATGACTGGTGATCATTTAACCTGCAGGTCACCACACCCTCAGACAAAGGGGAGAGGTGGAGAAGGAGAGTCCTTCACAACAATCTCAGCCAGTATTGGGATTGAACACATGCTGTTGGCATCATTCTGCATTTCAAACCAGCCACACAGCACACTCAGCTAACCCAGAACTACAACAAAAATAACCCATCTTACCAACACATTCTCATGGAATCCCTACAATGCGGGGGAAGACCATTCTGCCCATTGAGTCCACAGTGACCCTCCAAAAGGGCATTCAACCCAGACCCATAGGTCTGCTTTTCCCATGGCTAATCCACAATTTACACAGCCCTGGACACTACGGGCATTTTAACATGGCCAATCCATCTAGCCTGCACGTCTTTGGACTGTGGGAGGAAACCGGAGCACCCGGAGGAAACCCACGCAGACACAGGGAGAACATGCAAACTCCACACAGACAGTCACCTGAGGGTGGAATCGAACCCAGGTCCCCGGTGCTGTGAGGAGGCAGTGCTAACCACTGAGCCACCGTGCCATCCTGACAACATTTTGGCAGAAATATTCAATTCACCATCTCCGCATGAGGTAATAGCTTTCAATGTAGTGACATCCCGTTGCAGTGACACTCAAAAGAGTGTGACTTACCAGAAGTTTCTCTTCTTTCTCTAACCATTTTTTATCCTCTAACATCTCTCGTTGTTGCTGCCTGATCCTTTCCTGAAGTTTGGCTTGTTCAATCTCCCGCAGTTTCTGTGCCTCCTCTTTGATGTTGATCTCACCAATAAGATCAGCTTCCTGTAAAACCCAGGAAACTGCTTAGGTTCATGCAACAAACAGGTGACGGCCAAACATTTTCAACTGAGGCTGACGTGTCTCAGTCCCCTCAGAGAGTAACATGATGTCCATGTGAGTAAGGAGGAGACTAAATCAGAAGCTGACAGCAGAATGGATACAGGTACAGAACGGATACAGGTACAGAACGGATACAGGTACAGTGCGAATCAGAGACCAGTATGGATACAGGTACAGTGTGGATACAGATACAGAACGGTGCACTGCGAATCAGAGACCAGAACGGATACAAGTACAGAATGGATACAGGTACAGTATCAGAGACAAAAAGGTACCGCAGAAGCTGGAGAATCCGAGATAACAAGGTGTGGGGCTGGCTGAACACAGCAGGCCAAGCAGCATCATAGGAGCAGGAAAGCTTGACGTTTCGGGCCTAGAGACTGTTCATCAGATTTCTGATGAAGGGTCTAGGCCCGAAACATCAAGTTTTCCTGCTCCTATGATGCTGCTTGGCCTGCTGTGTTCAGCCAGCCCCACGCCTTGTTATCACAGGTACAGTATGATGTATTGCGAATCAGAGACCTGCAACAAACCAAATTACATGCTGCAGGCTCTGTATTGATGGTGCTAACAACATGATGCTGGCCTCAGTCCCTCAACGCAGAGACTAAGAGAATAAAGTACCTTCAGCTCTCCCTTCCAATTACCCCCTGCTGGGTTCACAAACCCTCTCTGCCATCCAATAGCATCAAAATTGATGGTCCACTTTAAAGTCATACCCCAACAATTGCTTCAAGACCTTTAATGGCTTTAGCCTTTAGTGTCCAGAAACATTTTCCTGTCTTAATTATATTCAATGATGTGGTGCCCACTAGGCTATCACTGGACTGTTAATCCAGAGACGCAGATAGTGTTCTGGGGATCCAGGTTCGAATCCCACCATGGCAGATGGTGGAATTTGAATTCAATAAAATATCTGGAATTAAGAGTCTAATGATGACTGTGAATCCATTGCTGATTGTTGGGAAAAACCCATCTGGTTCACTACTGTCCTTTAGGGAAGGAAACTGCCATCGTTACCTGGTCTGGCCTACATGCGACTCTAGACCCACAGCAATGTGGTTGACTCTTAACTGCCCTCTGGGCAATTAGAGATGGGCAATAAATGCTGCCTAGCCAGCGACACCCCTCATCCAGTGAACGAATAAAAAAACCTCCAGGGCTGGGCACACAATTGTCTGCTACATTATTAAATTAATATCTAATTAACATAAATATTTTATTATGTTGACATGCGTCATGTTTGGAAAGCTGTAAGTCAGATATTTATGTTACAATATCAAAGATTCCTCTTAAGAAATCCAAGGAGCCAGTTTAGGATGGTTTCTGCTACATGTAGAATCTCCAGTGAAGACCTGGATTAAGACGATTCCGCAGGGACAATTATGTATTGATGCAAGTGATGTAGCAGATTTTGGCACAAATCCCATCTCCCATTGGCTCTGGCATTGTTGCAAATCCTGCAGATCATCTTGAGGTGAATTTGACATGATCTTGGGATGTCTCTAATGTGTAATTAACATAATCATCGTTTTTATCTCCCATTTTCCATTCCAGGTTCATTTACATTATATCCATGTGCCCAGAGTGTAGGCAGAGACCTCTGGGTTACTAATCCATGACCCCATCACCTCTCCTGTCTGCAGATAGCCACACACAGCGTTTATTTGATATGCTGAGAAGGACATTTATGAACATCAGAAAGAGGAAAGGGCTAAACATTAACATTAGGAATCAGATTGAAACATATAAACACTAATCACTTTAAGCATCAAAATTCTCTCAGATCACAATCAAATCAACAATGATCTGACTGAATGATGGAGCAGGTTCGAGGGGCTGAATGGCCTCCTCCTGCTCCTATATCTTACATTCTAATCATAACCACCACAGGCTGCAGTTGTCTCTCGGTGGGGAACGCTTGTTTCTGGCTCAGAACGCTCTGGGTTCAGGTCCCACACAGAACCTCAGGCACAGGCTCCAGGCTGATACTCAGTACTGAAGGAGTGCTACACGATCAGAGGTACATTTATCTCAGAGGAGACATGAAATTGAGGTAGTCTTCTGTCTCAGGACAAGTGAAAAGGTCCCATGGCAATATTTAAGGATGAGCAGGGAGACACTCCTCAGCGTAGGGACCAACAATTATCCCTCACTGAATCCCACCAGCACAGACTCTCTCACTGTGATCATGCTAGTGTTTGCAGGAACTTGCTGTACAGATGGTAACCACTACATTTCCTACGTTGCATTTAAATTGACTGCATTTCATTGGCTTTGGGAAGCTACAGGATGTGGCCAAGTCATAATTGCAAGTTGGTTCACACAGGGACATTGACGCTCTCTTCCTGAATCTGAACAAGACCCAGGTTTTTGATAAAGAAAAATGAACAAAGTGTCATTTCACATACACAGGCTGGTCTTACCCGTACACTGAGGCGTCGGAACTGCTTCTGAAGGGAGGTATTGGTGGAGTCACCAGGGGCTTGTTCACTTGGAGAGCAGGGGATGTGTGGTGAGCTGGCACACAGAGACTCAGGCACCTGGGCGTGTCAGACAGACATACAGAAAACACAGCGGTCAGCAAGACACTGGACAGACAAAGCACATGGCACAGGGTAAGCCAGCAGTGATCAGTTTCTGACAGCAGGAGGTATCAGAAGTCACAGCATCAATGGGGTGTCATGTAGCTGCAGCATCATCGAGTAGAGCGTCTGAAAGCAAAGACTAGACAAGCACACATTAAAACATGAGCAACAGTGCAGGCTGTTCCTGGATTAACTCTTGAAGCACTGGGCAGAGGGTGCTCTCCAATGAAACTAACATCAAGAGAGGAGGTGGCTGCTCCAATCACACAGTGATCAGCAAATCACAAATATTGTCTTCTTTGAACGCCGCTTCTTTAATTAGAGTTAGTCTGTTTCTTGCTTTCCTCAAAAACCTCTCCCCTTGTGGTTTAAGAACCGGCATAACTGCTTCTTGTAAATGCTGATCAAGGTCAGGACTGTAATTATATCATCAACTACACTTGTTGCTGGGTCAAATCCTAGAATTCTCCCCCTCAGGGCATTCTGGGTGTACCTACCACAGGTAGGCTGCAGCTCACCACCACCTTCTCAGGGGCAACTAGGGACAACCAGAAATGCCCATGTCCCATGAGTGATCAACAAAAAAAACCACAAATCTTTCCCTAATGGTTCCATAAAATTGAGCTTCTTACTCGAGACAACCCTTCCTTTAATATCTGAACCAGTGCCTGACATTCCCTTGTGTTTTTACATTTCTTGCTATTTTATATTCATATTCTGTACTTGCTTTCTTTAGCAATTTCTTGGTCCTCTTCTGAGACTTAACGCTCTCCCAGTCCTCAAGTCTACAACTTTTATTTGGTAACTTTATAAGCCTCCTTCTGTGACTTCATGCTACCTTTAATTTTCCTCGTTCGAAATGGCCAACTTGAAAAGTGAAAAAGCCATCTTTGTCTGAAAGGAATGTACGGGCTTTTTCTTTTGAAAATCAAACAGTATCTATTTAAATAGTAACCATTGTGCAACCACCGTACATTTCCAATTCACCACAACGAACGTCCCCTCACATTTTCATAATCACCTTGGCTTACATTTAAGACCTTAACTTCAGATTGAGCCACACTTTTTACAAACTTAATGGAAAATTCTTTCATCCTCTGGTAACTATTCCTGAAAGATTCCTTTACAGCGAGATTATTAATTAGGGCGAAAATCATTGCACAAAACCAGATTTGAAATACCCAACACTTTAGTTCCTCAACACACTGGATCAGAAAATGATCGACATTGTAGAGGAAAAATTCCTGACAACAGTGATAGACTGAAGTCACCCACGATAACTGCATTGCCTTTGGTACACGTATTTCAAAACTGAGTTACACTATTACCGTATATTATTACTATGTTTGGTGATATATAAACCACCCTTAATACTGCCCTTTGAGGTCCTGTTTTTCCCATTGGAGATGCTCTCATTATTATATCGATCTCATCCTTTATCATCAGGGCTACTTCCCATTTCCTTTTTGCCCACCCCACCTAAATATCAAATATCCTTTCATGGTCAGTTTCTAGCCTGCAGCCTGTAATCACATTTAGATCAGGCCCTTCCCCTTCTACCACTGCCATCCATTCTCTCGTTGTGACTGATGCACGCACTCAGCCAGAGTGCTCCGAAATCTGCCGTAATCACGTGAATCTGCCATTTGGTTCTGGTTAATTATACGGTTGGTTTCTGCTGCATCTGGATTTGGGGCATTTCACTCACAAACGGATTCATACACACACTCACTCACATTCTAACACACTTTTACACATGACTTCAGACCCACAGCAATGTGGGTGACTCCTAACTGTCCTTCGGGTAATTAGGGATGAGAAATAAATGCTGGTCTGGCCAGCGATGCTCACATCCTGTGAACAAGTTGGAAGAACATTCACACATACACCATGGGTTACAGGTCTGGGGCCATCATCTCAAGGCATGCCAATATGCAACCAAGTGGCTGTTCATTGTCATGGGCAGGACTCTCTCGAGCCTTACCTCCCTGAAATACAGGAAGTAATGATCTCACTGAGCTATAGCTGGTGCTCTTCCACGTTGTGTTTCACACTAACTGTGACAAATTGGTACGTACTTGTACATGGAGACCTGGATTCGGAAAGGGGAAAGGAGGTGACTTCCTGGCAACTCCTCTTGCTCTGGCCGGCTGGAACAGAGTAATGAGGCTGGATTAACATCAGATATTCAGACTGAGAGCTCAGAGTGTCGCATCAACTACAGACAAGAACAGAACAATCTTCTCACTCAGACTAAAATGATCATTTAGATTAGGGATTCAACTTCAGATCTTTGCTCAACACAGTCAACTTTGAAAAATAAGTCTTCATCTCAACAGAAATATATTGGACATTAAGCTCACACAGTCAGGCAGCTTCAGGTTCAGGACGAAGAGTTGAGAGAGCGGGATACAGGGCTCTGTGGGGATAGGGTGAGAGCGGGATACAAGGGTCTGAGAGAATCAGGTGAGAGCGTGAGAGCGGGAGACCGGGCTCTGTGGGGATCGGGTGAGAGCGGGCTCTGTGGGGATCGGGTGAGAGCGGGAGGTAGTTCCCTGTGAGGACTAAGGCTGCTGGCTACACATAACAACGGCCATTAATCCAAATGCAACCAGGAGAAAGTGGGATTGGGAATTCTGCTTTGCCCTTTCGGATTTACAATCCAAACTGAGCTGGTGCCCATTGGGAGACTCAGAGGTCGATATCAGACCCAGGGAGAGCTCACTCTTTGTGCACAGTGTGGGTGAGTTAAAGACAAGGATGTCGTTTATTAACTTGTGGTTACCTTTTAATGTTTGGTATCGTGTTGCAAATGCCACTTGGATTTAGTTTTGTTGATTTTGGAAGCTGAGCCCAGATGGGAAAGCATACTGCTGGAAACCAAGGAAACTGTGCAAGGGGTTGCTGCAGGTTTCAAAGTAACATGCAGGAACTCATTGTGAACTGACTGTAATCTTCAGGTCATTTATGATTAACTGGCCTTTCAGCGCTCTGCCCCCTGTAAAGGGCTCGATCTGTTACCTTTGGTGGAGCCTCGTTCACTGTGTTGTGACCATCAGGCACCCTGACAGTGGCACGGCGCTGGGTCCAATATTTCCTCTCCCTCTGCTGCTCCTTTTCCAACTGGTGAATGTCACTGTAACAGGAAGGAGGTGTACTGAGTGTGAGGAGGAGCAGGAGCAGGAGCGACTGCCAACACTGTGCTTACAGACACACTGCCTATGGACACAGCAATGGAGGATATCATAACAATAGCTGGCCATTCAGCCCCAACAGCCTGCTGGGCCACTAGGCTGGATCATGGCTCAAATTCCAGATAAGCATCTTGTACCTGCACTATCCCCAACCTCACTGATAACACCAAGCAGTAATATTGACCACGATGACTCTCCCTCCAGCGCCCTGTGTTACTGACTGTGTCCCTACTGATGTTAATCCCCCTCCCTCACACTGTCACTCAGTAACCCCTCTCCCCCCCAGCGCCCTGTGTTACTGATTGTATCCCCCTCCCTCACACTGTCACTCAGTAGCCCCTCTAGTAGCTGGATGGTGAGTTTGGTTGTTACTCTGTTGGTTTTGAACTCCAGCCTAGGGCTGTTCTCCGAAAAGATTCTTACCTTAACTGACAGACTATTTCTGAGAACCTTGGCCTTTCGCGTGGTTCATACGTCCAGCAACGGGTCATCAGAGTGTAGAGTGTTGGTGGACACGCCTCTGGTTTGGGAAGCCGGTCTCCTTTCTCTAAGATTCCAATCACATCCCGATTCTCCAGCCAGAAGAAAGGCTGCTTCCCGAAGCTGAGAATTTCCCACATGCACACACCTGGAGGGGAAGGGTAGGAATGAATGTGTGAGGAGCAGACTGGACCTCCCTGGAGAGTAGTGGACAGTGTGCTGTGATGAAGCGTTACAGATAAAGAGCAGCTAACCGGAGATGGGAAAGAGGCCAGGGATGATCTGATTGGATACTGGATGGAATGGTGTTGTTCCTGGCAATGGATGGTGCTGATGTTGAGTTGAGAGTAGGGCTGGGGTTCACCTTTCAGTGGGAAAGAGGGGGGAGCTGTGGGAGCGGAAGGAGATGGGGGCAGAAGATTGGAGAGTGAAGCATGTGACACACTGATCCCAGAAAAAAATGTAAACTCAATCCTCACAGTGACCAGCCATTCAGCAGCAACTGTAGGTGGGGACTGGGGGTGTGGGTGAGGATTGGGTTAGGGATGGGGATTGGAGTATGGGTGGGTGGGGATTGAGGTTATTGGTAGGGTTTGGAGTTATGGGAGGGTAGGGATTGGAGTTATGGGTAGGGATTGGCGTGTGGGAGGGTGGGGATTGGCGTTGTGGGTGGGGATTGGCATTGTGGGAGGGTGG
Organism: Ginglymostoma cirratum; assembly: GCA_024137785.1. Taxonomy (NCBI): domain Eukaryota; kingdom Metazoa; phylum Chordata; class Chondrichthyes; order Orectolobiformes; family Ginglymostomatidae; genus Ginglymostoma; species Ginglymostoma cirratum. The sequence continues at coordinate 303,283 of JAHRHZ010000019.1, forward strand.
GGATTGGTGTTATTGGTAGGGATTGGCGTGTGGGAGGGTGGGGATAGGGGGTTATTGGTAGGGATTGGCGTGTGGGAGGGTGGAGACTGGGACATGGGTGGTGATTGGGGGTGGGGACTGGGTTAAAGTTTTGAATTTCACAATGAATGATCTCTTTAAGGGGACATGGTGGTGCTGGCACGGCCAATATTCTTTGCGCTCCTCCCCCCCACCCCAATCTCTAACTGCCCTGGGATTGAGCAGCTCACTCAGCCATTTCAGAGGGCAGGCACAAATCAAATTGCTGTGGGTCTGGAGTCACATGTAGACCAGATTGGGTAAGGATGGCATATTTCCCTCCCTAGGAGACATTACTGAACCAAAGGGGTTGTTGTAACAATGATGTGAATTGTTCTAAGGGCCACTGGACCTGAAACGTTAACTCTGATTTTTTTCTTCACAGATGCTGCCAGACCTGCTGAGCTTTTCCAGCAACTTCTGTTTTTTTGTTCCTGATTTACAGCATCCACAGTTCTCGGTTTTTATGATAATTGTTAGGGTCACCACTTACTAAAACTAGCTTTTAATTTCAGGTTTATTCACCAAATTTACATTCTCCCAGCTGCTGTCGTGGAAATCGAACCCTTGTCCTTTGAGCATTAGGCTGGGCATTACAGTTACTAATCCAGTGACATTAGCACAATGTGTCAAAAATCTAGCCCCTTGAAGAGGTAGGAACATGGATGTGTCCATCTGGGCCAGTATTTATTGTCCGTCCCTAGTTGCTCTCGAGAAGGAGGGGGTGAGCTGCCTTCTTGAACCGCTGCAGTCCATGTGCTGTAGGTTGACCCGTAATGCCCTTAGGGAGGGTATTCCAGGATTTGGACCCAGCGACACTGAAGGAACGGTGATATATTTCAGTGGTGGAGACAGTGAAGAGAGTGTTCCTCGAGGAGTGATTGAAACATTGAGGATGCTGAGGGTTTTGACAAGGCAGCATGTGGAGGGAAGGTTTCTGCTTGTGGGGAATATAGAACAAGGTGGGTCACTGTTCAAAACCAGGGTAACCCACTGAAAACCACAACGGGGTGAAATCTCTTCTCTCAGTGGAGTGAGAGTCTGGAAAAAGGAAGTGGAAGAAGATTGGTGGAATACTTTTAAGACAAGGAGGATGGATTGTTGTGAAGCAAGATGTTGGGGAGGATGCTGAAAGGTTACCGAGGGAGAGAGTAATATGGATTTGAAGCTACAATTGAAGCAGCCATGACTTTATTGAATGGTGAATCAGGCTCGAGGGGCTTTATGGCCTACATCAGCTGCTTGTTCACATGTAAGGTTGGTTAGGAAGCTGGGGTTGTTCTCACTGGAGGTCGAGTGGGTGGTGGAGAAGGTTATGATAAGATTAGATCAGGTACACAAAGGAAAGCCTCTCCAGTTGATGGCACACGGACTGTGGAAACATAATTAACATCCTGGGCAAAGGTGCCAAGGGAAGTGAGGGCAGCTTTCTTTACGCAGCGAGGAGTGATGTGCCAGAACTCAGTGGTCACAGGGGCAGGAGAAACAGAAACATCCCTTCATAAAGGAAATTGGACTGACACTCAAAGGAAACAAACTCACAGGGAGATGGGGGATAGAGTGGGGAACAGGACTGACTGAATCGCTCTGTGGGAGACAACGGATGGGTAGGATGGCTTCTTTCTGTGCCACTAATGATTCCATCACAGAATCATACAATGCATAACTAGCCCTTTGTCCCATTGAGTCTGTGCTTCTAGAACGACACTAAATTCTCTTGCCATTCGGGGCCTGTGGCACTAACAGTGGGATCGTTCTCCCAGTGTCAGGGACATTGGGAGAAACAGCAAAGCTCCTTCAGCAGATATAAAAGGTACTGCAGATGCTGGAGAATCCGAGATAACAAGCATGGGGCTGGATGAACACAGCAGGTCAAGCAGCATCATAGGAGCAGGAAAACTTGACGTTTCGGGCCTAAACCCTTCA
>JAHRHZ010000019.1:336655-383047 GCA_024137785.1 Ginglymostoma cirratum
GGGGGGGGAAGAGGGGTTACTGAGTGACAGTGTGAGGGAGAGGGATTAACATCAGCAGGGATACAGTCAGTAACACAGGGCGCGGGGTGGGGAGGAGAGTTACTGAGTGACAGTGTAAAGTAGCTGGATTAACATCAGTAGAGATACAGTCAGTAACACAGGGCGCTGGGGGGGGGGGGGGAGGGGGGGGGTTACTGAGGACAGTGTGAGGGAGAGGGATTAACATCAGTGCAGATACAGTCAGTAACACAGGGCCCTGAGGGAGAGGGGTTACTGAGTGACAGTGTGAAGGAGGGGGATTAACATCAGTAGGGATACAGTCAGTAACACAGGGCGCTGGGGGGGAGAGGGGTTACTGAGTGACAGTGTGAGGGAGAGGGATTAACATCAGTAGGGATACAGTCAGTAACACAGTGCACGGTGGGGGGTGGTTACTGAGTGACAGTGTGAGGGGGAGGGATACAGTCAGTAACACAGGGCTTGGGGCGGCTGTTTCGATGACATACTGATCTTATTAATTTGACCTGGTGAACAGAGAGTGTTCCTGAATTACTAGCTGGTTACTATCTGAACCCCACACCTCCTACGGCTGCACGCTGCTGCAAGTTTATAGAGCCAGTAAAACCATAACATTTTAAGTATGAATGTCAAGAGCACAGAGACGTGTTCACATTCAGAAAATAAAGCTGCAGACTGTGATACATTTTATTTTGGTGATAACATTGCTGACCATTAGGAGTTGAGCAAAGAGATCACAGGAAGCTGAGCTGCTTGCTTACCAGCTAACTCTCGATGACTCAGTATCACATCAGGCAGCATTCGGAGGAATCGGAAAGATGGCATGAGGGGCTAACACATACTGTCAATCCAGAGTCTCTGTCACTTCAATGGTAACAAGAAGCTTCCCTTCAGAGTTTCCGTTACACAGAACGACCATCAACCGTGCTTACAATTCTAATTACAATTTCAATGATTGCTGCCCAACTTCTTCACAGAAGATAATCCAGTTTTTTTTTCCCTCATTTTTAATTAGCAATTGATGTTTCCTGCATGACTGTTAAGATGTTTAGCATGGGGCATTTTTTAGCTGATTGAGACAGGAAGACCTGGATGCCAAAGGCATACTTCCAATCAGAAATCAGAGCCTCATTAACCAGTAAATCAGGAGTAATTGGAAATAAATAAACTCGCTTTAATTCTGAACGGAGACTCACTGTTTCAGAGGCTTTATGATTTTTTTTTGTAGAATTGTCCTTAATGTTAAGAAGCGCAAAGCCTCATTTCTCCTAATTTACTTGTTTCTCCTTCAGGTTTGGAGAGGATATAAAGTTGAGTGAACCGAGCAGAGGAACAGAAAGAGAATGATCTCAAATCTCAAGCCAACATGTTGAGGATTAAAATGAGGTTGCACCTGGTTTTGAGATCTTTATTCTTCTCTGCTTCCACTCTGTTCAATCTCTTTATCAGGTTACCAAAACCCTGTGCACCAGGTTTGACAATTGCCTACCAATGGGATACAGTGAAAGGAGCTGCCCTGCTGCCATTCACCCGAGTTCCCCATTGGCTTCAGGTGGAAACGGAGGGTGAGGTGGAGCTCAGCACACTGCCCCATTTCTTAAAGAGGGAGTCTTACCTGATCTCCAGGCAGCCCAGCTTCATGGCTGTCTCCTGACTGACTTGAGCTGCAACCTCCTGCATGTAGTCACTGCGAACCTGTCAAGATAATGTCAGCTAATGAGACACTGTAATCTGATTAAACGGTAATGTACCCTGGAGGGCTCAATGACCCTGAAATCATCAGGTCAACCAAAATGTGACAGTAAACGCATAAAGGCTGCTTTATTAAAAAGGTTGGATGGTGACCTAATCATTAGATAATTACTGGGCTGTGTTTCCTGAAGGAATATTTGTGTGTTTTAGCTTAGAGCTGTAACTCAGCAGGTGATAAACTGAAGGTGATGACATGGGTGGGATTTTCTTCAGAAGCTGGGAGCAGACTGGATGGGCTGAATAGCCTCTTTTTATGATAATTCTGTGATGTTTAAATGCAACAAGATCCTGATAATGTCCAAGCTTGGGCTGACAATTGGTAAGTGACATTTGTAACATACAAATGCCAGGCTATGACCATCACCAATAAGAGACAATCTAACCACACTGTCCCTTGATATTCGATGGTCACGCCATCATTGAATCCCCCACTACCAACATCCCTGGATTATCATTGACCAGAAACTAGTCATAACCACAGTGGCTACAGAGCAGGTCAGAAGCTAGGAATACCGCGGTGAGTAACTCACCTCCTGACTCCCCAAAGCCTGTCCACCATCTACAAGGCACAAATCAGGAGTGTGATGGAATACTCCCCACTTGCTCGGATGAGTGCAGCTCCAACAACACTCAAGAAGCTTGACACCATCCAGGACAAAGCAGCCCCCTTGATTGGCACTACATCCACAAGCAGCCCCTCCCTCCACCACCAACATTCAGTAGCAGCCGTGTGTACCATCTACAAGATGCACTGCAGAAATTCACCAAAGATCCTTAGCACCTTCCAAACCCACGACCGTTTCTATCCGAGAGGACAAAGGTAGAAGATATATGGGAACACCAACCGCCAGCAAGTTCCCCTCCAAGCCATTCACCATCCTGACTTGGAAAATATATCGCACTTCACTGTCTCTGAGTCAAAATCCTGGAATTCCCTCCTTAACAGCATCCTGACTGTACCTTGTACATGAAGAACAAGCTTTGGTGAGTCAGGAGTTGATTTACTTGCTGCAGTATTCTCAGACTCCGATCTACTCTTGTAACCACTTGCAGTTATATGGTGATACCAGTTCAGCTTCTGGTCAATGGTGACCTCCCTCCCCTACAGCACATCCACTTCAGTGGTTCAGGAAGGTAGCTCACCATCACCTTCTCAAGGGGCAACTGGAACAAGCAATAAATACTGGCCCAGCCAATGACACCCACATCCCATGAAAGAATTTTTAAAAGCTGTTAGCTGGCACAAGCCTGTTACCAACTACTCCTCCATATAATGTAGGGCAATATTGCGCGCTATACTGAGTGTGGTCACCAATGTGTTAATGAAAAGCTAAAGACTAGAATTGAGGCAGCTAATGTGACAGAGAAAAAGCAGAAGGCCATGTTCAAAGAAAGGATGTAAAGCAGCATTCTACCCAAGTGTGAACCCATCTTCACACTACCACAAGAGCTGAAGTTTTGAGAAACAGCCAAGAACACCACAGTCAGCTTTGTCAGCAAAACGTCAGAGCATGATCGCTGAATGCGCTGTCTGAAAAACCAACAGGAAACAATTTCACTCTCAACCATCTTTCTGAAGTAAGAGTCTCATCAATGAGAACCTGTTTTAAGCTCAGGGGGTGATTGAATGTTTTCATGAAGAAGTTAGATATTGTTCCCAGGACTAAAGGGATCAAAGGGGACAAAGCAGGAACAGGGGATGGAGTTGGATGATTATGTTGAATGGTGGAGTGGCCTTGAAGGGCTGAATGGCCTACTCCTGCTCCTATTTTCTATGTTCCTATCCCTGTGGGATACCAGGTTGCCATCCTGAAAATGCCCTCTTTATCTCAACACTCTGTCTATGATTTAGCCAATGCTCTCCATTTGCTAATGTGCCAACATCACCCCAACATCAATGGGCTGTTGCCTCATTAAGGAGTCTAATATGCACTATCATATCAAATGCATTTTGTAAACCCAAAATATATTACAACTACTGCTTCCTTGTGATCTATTCAGCTTGTGAACTCCACAAATAATTCCAGTGAAGGCATCAGGCATGAAGCAGCACTGACACTGCTTCTTTATACCATGCATTTCAAAATTTTCTGTGATTATACCCATCATAACAGACTTAACATTCTCCCAATAACAGATATGAAGCTAACTGACTCAGTTAGTGGTGCTTTGTCTCCTCCCCTTTTTAAATAAAGCTGTTACATTGACAGTTTTCCAAACCTTTGGGACTTTTCAGAATCGAAGGATTCCTGGAAGATTACTTCCAATGCATTCACTACCTCTGCAGCTACTTCCTTTAACATCCAAGGATACATCCCATCATGTCTGGAGATTTAGTGGTCTTTAGCCCATTCATTTCCCAAGCACCTTTTCTCTCGTGAGAGCTATTAAATGTATCCCCTTTCTTCCTTCTGTCCCTTGAATATTTAGTAATTTTGGAAGGTTATTTATGTCTGCTACAGTGCAGCGTGATGCAAAGTATTTATTCAACTTCCCTGCTGCTTCCTGCTTCCCCATTGTTATTTCCCCAGCCTCAGTTTCTAAATGTTCATTTATGCCTCTCTCTTCCTTTTTATATAATTAAAGACACTTTTGTTGTCCGTCTTGATATTACTTTCGCAAGTATTTTAAAGTATTTATTAAACCTGCCTCATTACACATTGCATGATTCAAAATATCTGATTGAATCCATGACATATTGTTCAAGGAAACAATGCACTCTACGAGTTCTTCCTTGTGGGTTTCTCTACCAGTCTGACGATCCCAATGTACATAAAAAGTCACCCATGAATAATGGGCTGCCTTTGCTACATCCCCTCATCATCTCTTGATTTGCTCTCGGTTTTGTTTAATTTATTCATTTGTGGGATGTGGGCACCGTGGCTGGCCTGCATTTATTGCCCGTCCCTAGCTGCCCTTGAGAAGATGGTGATGAGCTGCCTTCTTGAACCGTTACAGTCCATGTGCTGTGGGTTGACCCACAATGCCCTTAGGGAGGGAATTCCAGGATTTTGGCCCGTGACATTGAAGGAATGGCGATATATTTCCAAGTCAGGATAGCGAGTGGCTTGGAGGGAAACTCGCAGTAGGCTGTGTTCCCATGTACCTGCTGCCCTTGTCCTTCTAGAATCATTAGAATCCCTATAGTTTGGAAACAGGCCCTTCGGCCCAACAAGTCCACACTGACCCTTGGAGCATCCCACCCAGACCCATCCCCCTATAACCCACACACCCCTGAACACTATGGGCAGTTTAGCATGGCCAATCCACCTAGTCTGCACATCTTTGGACTGTGGGAGGAAACTGGAGCACCCGGAGGAAACCCACGCAGACATGGGGGAAATGTGCAAACTCCACACAGACAGTCACCCGAGGCTGGAATCGAACCCGGGTCCCTGGCGCTGTAAGGCTGCAGTGCTAACCACTGAGCCACCATGCCGCCCTAATTCTACTCCTGTTAGTGGCCTATAGATTACTTGCACCGATGTCTTCTTTCCCATATTGTTTCTTACCTTCACCCTGACGGATGTTATGCCTTTCAATCCAAGATCATTTTTTGCCATTGTACACATTACATTGTTGATCCAGCTTGCACATCACCATTCCTTCCTGCCTGCCTGTCCTTGTCACATTCTCCTGAATATTTAGCTTGCAGTGTGATGTGCCAGTTTACCCGTAATGTGCCAATGGTGAGAGGCAGAGGATTGCACACAGAGGGATGCTCACTGACCTGTTGATAATAACACAACAGGGTAGTTCGGTCTTGTTTAAAACTCTCCATGATGTCTTTAGGAAGGAAACGAATCCTCAGGTCGTACCTGCAAGAAATTCCAAAAGGAGTTTTTCCTTTAAATTCAATTAAGAATAGATTTATTATTAATTTCTTGACCATAAGACAAAGAAACAGAAGTAGACAAATCAGCCCAATGAGTCTGTTCCCCATTCAGTGAGATCACAGCTGATCTTTTCATCCTCAACTCCACTTTCTTGTCTTTTCCCCATAACCTTTGATTCCCTTCCTGTTAAAAATCTCTCTATCTCAGCCCTGCATATACTTAACGATCCAGCCTTGAGAGCTCTCTGTATTAAAGAATTTCTCAGATTTACTACTCTCTGAAAGAAAAAAAACTCTGGACGTTACATACTTTACCATTCAGCCCATCGAGTCTACTTCACCATTCAATCATAGTGAATATGTTTCTCAATGCCATTCTCCTGCCTCCTCCCTGTAACCCTTAAGTTCTTGATTACTCTAGAGATCATCTGTCTCTGTCTTAAATACACTCAATGACTCAGCCTCCATAGCCCACTGCAGCAATGAGTCCCACAGGTTCACCACCATCTGGCTGAAGACATTCCTCCTCATCTCATCCCTTCACTCAGAGGCTGTGCCCTCGGGTCCTAGTCTCTCCTACTAGTGGAAACATCTTGCCCATATTCACTCTATCCAGGCCTCCCAGTATTCTGTAAGTTTCAGTCACATTCCCCCCTCATCCTTCTGAACTCCACTGAGTACAGATCTATTCAGGTCTAGCATTCCCAGTGGTAGCAAATTCCATATTCTCATCAGCCTCTGGAATGGAATTTAGGAACTCGACATGGTCATTGTTAGGATAATGAGGGCAGGCTTTGTTGGAATCCAGGGTTCAGCTTCCTGTGCAGCACCTTGTCAAAGGCCTTCTGGAAATCCAAATACATCACATCCACTGGCTCTCCTTTGTCCAACTTACTCATTAGTTCTCAAAGAGTTCTAACAGATTTGTCAGGCATGACCTCCCCTTGATGAAGCCATGCTGACTCTGCCCTATTTTACCATGTACTTGTAAGTATTCCACAATTACTTCCTTAATAATGGGCTGAAGAAATCAACAACTGAGGTCAGGTTAACTGACTAATATTATCCGGTATTCTGCCTCATCCCCTTCTTAAACAGAAGGGTTATGTTAGCCACTTTCCAGTCCTCTGGGACCCTCCTGGACCCCAGTGATTCCTGAGAGATCCCCACCAATGTCTCCACAATCTCCTCAGTTACCTCCTTCAGAATCCTGGGGTAATGTCCATCCAGTCCCAGTGATTTATCCGCCTTCAGACCTTTCAGCTTCACCAGTACCTTCCCGTTAGCGATGGCCACTACACTAACCTCTGCCCCCCAGAACAAAGAGCAATACAGCACAGGAACAGGCCCTTTGGCCCTTCAAGCCTGCAGCAGTACATTTCGCCCTTCTGTCCTCAAACTGTCTTCACGTACAGGATCTACATCCCTCTATTCCCCTCCTATTTGTGTATTTGTCCAGGTGCTTCTTGGATACTGTTATTGTGTCTGCTTCTGGCAGCATGCTCCAGGCACTCACCACCCTTCGTGTGAAAAACGTGCCTCACACATCTCTTTTAAACATCCTTCCTGGCACCTTGAACCGGTGTCCCTCTAGTAATTGACCCCTCCACCCTGGGAAAAAAGCTTCATACTTTCCACTCTATCCGTGCCCTTCACAATCTTATAAACTTCTATCTGGTCACCCCTCACCCTCTTGCGTTCCAGTGAAAACAAACCCAGTCTATCCAACCTTTCTTCATAGCTAAAATCCCCCATACCAGCCAACATCCTGGTAAACCTTTTCTGTACCATCCCCAAAGCATCCATATCCTTCTGGTTGTGTGGTGACCAGAACTATAGGCAATATTCCAAGTGTGGCCGAACTAAAGTTCCATAAATCTGCAGCATAACTTGCCTATCCTTATACTCAATGCCCCTTCCAATGAGGGCTAGCATGCCATAAGCCTTTTTTTGCTATCTTATCTACCTGCGTTGCCACCTTCAGTGATCGGTGGTCCTGCACACCGCTGCATATCAATTCACTGTATAATTTGCACCTGTACTTGACCTCCCAAAATACATCACCACATATTTGTCTTGATTAAACTCCATCTGCTATTTTTCTGCCCAGGCTTCCAACTGACCTATATCCTGCTGTATCCTCTGACAATCCTCCTCACTATACGAAACTCTAGCAATCTTTGTATCATCCGCAAACTTACTAATTAGACTGGCTACATTTTCCTCCAAATCATTTATGTAGACCATGAACAGCAGAGGTCCCAGCACTGATCTCCGTGGGACACCACTAGTCACAGCCCTCCATTCCAAAAAGAATCCTTCCACCACTACCTCCGTCTCCGATGACTAAGTCAGTTCTGTATCCATCTTGCCAGCTCACCCCGATACCATGTGACATCACCTTTTGTACCAGTCTGCCATGACAGACCTTGTCAAAGGCTTTAGTGAAGTCCATGTAGACAGCATCAACTGCTTTCCCTCATCATTCATCTTCATCACCTCCTCAAAAATCTCAAGCAAGTTAGTGAGGCACAACCTTGTCCCCACAAAACCGGGCTGTCTATCGCTAATATGTCCATTTTCTTCTAAATCCCCCGACTCTCTTGAAGTTCTGGTATGTTTTTGGTTCTTCCTTTGAGAAAACTGATGCAAAGTACCTGTTCAGTTCCTCTGCCATTTCTTGTTCCCCATTACTACTTCTCCAGCCTCATTTTCCAGTGGTTCTAGTGTCCACTCTTGCCTCATCCTTACCTTTTATCAATCAAAAAAATCTCTTGCAATTTTCTTGTATATCACTAGCTACCTTACCCTTTTGTTTCATCTTTTCCCCCTTGCTGTTTTTTTTAAGATGTCCTCTGCTGGTTTGAAAGGCTTCCCAATCCTCTGGCTTCACACTAACCTTCTCCATATTGCATGCTTTTCCTGTTGCTTTTATGCTGTTCCTGATTTCCCTGTCAGCCACGGTTACCTCATCCTCCCCTGAATATGGTTCTTCTTCCTTGGGATGAATTTCTGCTGTGCCTCCCAAATTACCCCCCAAAACTCCTGCCATTGCTGCCCCACCGTCTTCCATGCCAGGGCCCCCCTTCCAATCAACTCTGGCCAGCTCCTCCCCCATGTCTTTGCAGTTACTTTTACTCAATTGTAATACCGTTACATCGGATTCCAGCTTCTCCCACTCAAACCACAGGGTGATCTCTATCATAGTATGGTCACTGTCCCCAAGGGGTTCCCTCACCTTTAGCTCACTAATCAAGTCTGCCTCATTATACATCACTAAGCCCAAAACTGCCTTGTTCCCCAGTTCCAAAAAAACCCATCTTGTGGACATTCCACAAATTCTTTTTCTTGAATCAGCTATCAATCTGATTTTCCCATCTGCATATTGAAGACCCCCATGATTACTGTAATGGTGCCGTTCTTATCTGCCTTTTCTATCTCCGGATTTATTTTCTTCCTCACATCCTGACTACAGCTAGGAGGCCTGTACATAACTCCCATCACGGTCTTTTGTCCTTTACTGTTCCCCATCTCTACCCCCACAGATTTTACACTTTCTGACCCTATGTCGTTTCTGGTCATCAATTTACTTTCATTTCTTCCTAACAAGGCAACACCGCCCCCTCTGCCTATTGGCCTATCCTTTTGATAGGATGTGTATCCTTGGATATTTAGTTCCCAGCCCTGATCGCAATGGAGCCACGTTTCTGTGATACCCACAACATTATACCTGCCAATTTCAATCTGCACTACAAGCTCATTTACCTTGTTTCGGATACTGTGTGTAATTAAGTACCGCACCCTCACTCCTGCATTGCCGGTCGCCCTTCTCATAGTTGTCTCCTTATCTGCTGTGCCTGAAGTTAGATTCCTGACCCTTTCCATATTCTCTGTCCTGTCACCTATTCTGTAAACATTAATCACATCCACTTTAACTTTTTCCATAATTTTCCATGGAACTGAACCCATTCCCCTGCCCCCACTATTTAATTTAAACCTGAACCCATAGCCCTATGAACTGAATCACCAGGTCACAGCGAGTTAGGAGTTTCTTGCCATGCATCGCCATATGCACACGCTTGACCTCCCTCTCCATCAGTACAGCCTTATACTGGCTCAGAGCTACACTATGCCCAGTTCCACGTTATCCTCCGGCTCATTTGACATTCTAGCAAGAAAACATTTTCTTTCTGCTTTGGGCATTACAGCACACAAGATGCAACATTTCAGAAATACCCACAGCCCTCTGGAAGCTTCCTCCCATCCCCTCTCCCAACCCTACCTCCTATCATTTTCTCACTATTCCTTCTGATCCTATATGTTCTGTACTCAGCAATGGGCTCAGTTTTATCCCTCTGAATCTCCATCGCAATGAATTTTGGGTATGATATGATGTTGAACTCTTTGTCTCTGCGTCCACACCCAATTCATCGGACAGCAGCCCTCTCCCTGTCCCACAGGCCTCTTTGCACACCTCCAACAATCTCCCTCCACCTGGACCCCCTCCCTCTGGCCTTTTAGCTGCATCAGCCCATTCATCAGATCACAGGGTGGGCCACTGGTACCTGCACGGACCCCCGTTATGCCTGTCTCTTCATGGGGCAGATGGAACATTCCTTGTTCCAGTCCTAATCCAGCCCCCACCCACATATTCTTTCTCCGGTATATTGATGACATCATAGGTGCTATTTCCCTCTCTCGTCTGGAATTGGAAAAGTTTATCAATTTTGCTTCCAATTTCCACTTTTATCTGGTTCATCTCTGGCTCCTGTCTTCACTTCCTCAACACAGCTGTTTCTATTTCTGGGAGTAGGCCGGCCAGCATTATTCACTATTACTTCACAGATGCTGCCAGATCTGGTGAGCTTTTCCAGCAATGTTTTATATAGTTGTAGCAAGGGTTCAGGTGGAGAGAGGTTCTGGGGGTTTGGTTTATGTATAGAATAAAAGATACTCAGGACTGAATTACAGACTGGAAACTAATCATGGGGTTTGGGGTGGTCGAATGTGTAGAATAAGAAATACCTAGGAGTGAGTTACAGACTCAGGCGGCATGGTGGCTGAGTGGTTAGCACTGCTGTCTCCCAGCACCAGGGACCCGGGTTGAATTCCACCCTTACGTGACTGTCTGTGTGGAGTTTGCACATTCTCCCCGTATCTGCGTGGGCTTCCTCCAGGTGCTCCGGTTTCCTCCCACAGTCCAAAGATGTGCAGGTTAGGTGGATTGGCCATGGGAAATTGCCCGTAGTGTTAATGGATGCATAGGCTAGATAGATTAGCCATGAAATATGTAGAGTTACAGGGATAGGGTAGGGGGGGGATCTGGGTGGTAGGCACTTCGGACGGTTGGTGTGGACCCTTTGGGCCAAACTGCCTGCTTCCACACTACAGGGATTCTAAACGGGAATCTATTCAAGGGGTGCAGGGCAGATTCTATATAGAATAACAGATACCCAGGAGTGATTTACAGAATGGACTCTAATTGAGCAGTTCAGAGTGGTTTACATATAGAATAACAGATACCCGGGAGTAAGTTACACACTGGAATCTAATCGAGGGGTTCAGAGTGGTTTATATACAGAATAACAGGTATCCATGAGTGAGTTACAGTCTGGAATCTAACCGAGGGGTTTAGGAGTGTAGGGGGCTTTATATTTAGAATGCCAGATACTGGAAATGAGATCCAGATTGGAATATGCTCCAGGAGTTGGGGGAGATGACTTTGCTAACAACTATGATCAGAAGATGAGCAGGAGGGTAGGAGAAAAGTCTTTTAACCTCATTCACAGGGGCAAGAGTGTGGAGGCTTTCATGACATTCCTGGACCAGCCAGTTCAGCCAAAGTTCTCCAAGTGTGGACAAATTAAATATACTCAGTACTTTTTCTCTGATGTGTTAACTGTCACACAAAAGCAAATGAGAGAATCCAGACTGTAGCAAATAGCAATACCTCCATTCAGCTTCATGGTGTAGACTCTCATATTTAGTCAGGACCTCATGGACGGTAAGGTCAGGGTGTAGCCAGTATATTTCATCTGACTTCAGATGCTTCAGTCTGAGTCCATAGCAGCTCTTAAAAATGATACTGGGTCCCACTCTCCCACTGTCCAGTATCGTGTCAATAATCTCCTGTATTGAAAGGGGAGAAGTATAAAGTCATTACACACAATAATTACTGACAACAAAGCATCACATGGCTCGTCTGTCTCATAATAAACAGTAATCCATCCAGACGGAGAGAAACCAGCTTTCATCACCTCAGAGTGGCCCACAACACCCCCTACATTGACTGCAAAGCATTGAACAGGAGCATACCATTATTTCCTGCTCCATCATTACTATTTCCTGTAGCTGGTGATCAAATACCTGCCCCTACAGCCCCACTGTGTGGTGCGCAGGCTGGTCCATCACATGCAGTTCAACAAATTGACATTGGGAGTTTGGTTGGGAAAGGGGGGGGGGGGTGCGTGGCGTGTTGGGGAGTTAGGTGAGGAGGGAAAGTTGACTCACAAAGCAATCCTACTTGCAAATCACTTTTCCATTTTGGATATCAGCGAAGTTGACGGCTACTTGGCAGAATGCAGCAAAAGCTACATCCATGACACCATGGCTGACTCAACTGCACAGGAGAGGAGCAGGAAGAGGGCTACAGCGGTCACAAATCAGGGATTCCTTAGTTCAGGGAACAGAGAAGCTACAGGCTAGGATGATGTGTTGCCTCCCTGGTGCCAGGGTCAGGGCTGTCATAGAATCTTCATCAGTGTTTCTTCCTGATAGGTCAAAAGGAAGAATTTTACAAACGTTGTCCATCTTCAACACAGATAACTGAAACTAGGTCTCTCCACAGACAGAACAACTGGACTGCAATGTAAACTACAAGCTCTGTGTTAGGACTGTGGCTCCAAGGGGCATGCCATAGACACCAACATCCCACAAATGAATGTTTGAAAAATGACACTGCTGCATCAGTAGGTTCCTAATACGACAAGGTTAAAGTTTTTTTTTTAAAAGTCTACCATTGATTAAATTGAGATTCATCCATTCTAACTGTGGATCAGGACCTTTGCTGCAGAATCGCACATTTTCTTTCAATGTGCTTCATGTTCTCACCCACAAAGACTTTGAGTGACACCCTTCTCAAAACTCTCACTCTGAGCGCTAACCAGTCGATGGATCTTCTGAAAGTTTCACAATAACAACCCCTTCAACAGAAATTATACTTCAAACCATACAGGGATGGTAAATGTGTCAGAAACGCACTGTGGACAAGCCTTCATTCACAGTGCAGCGATATCCATCTGTAATGAGCAATGCACCAAAATATTCCCTTACATTTAATGTGTTGGTTCATTGCTGTTTGAGGATAAATCTAGCTCTACCCGTGTCATAGAAATCATTTTACAAGATTATATCCAGAAACAATACAATCAAATTTTACCATGGCCCATTTAACAAGTTGAAGTCAACTAGTAAACTGTTACTCAGTAACAGTAACGGAAGCTGTCA
This sequence comes from Ginglymostoma cirratum, assembly GCA_024137785.1. Taxonomy (NCBI): domain Eukaryota; kingdom Metazoa; phylum Chordata; class Chondrichthyes; order Orectolobiformes; family Ginglymostomatidae; genus Ginglymostoma; species Ginglymostoma cirratum. The sequence continues at coordinate 349,767 of JAHRHZ010000019.1, forward strand.
GCTATCATGAAATCCAACATGGTTGGTGAATATCAAGGAGGGAACAATATCGGTCATTCTTACCCAGTCTGTTACCATGTGGGGGCAGGAAAAAAGTGTGTGAGAGCAATGGTCAATGGGAAATCTATCATAAAGGGCACAGAAAAATGGTTCTGAGGCTGTAGATGTGACACCAGCATGCTATGTTAGCTCCTTAGTGCTAAGGTTAAGGATGTCACTGAGTAACTGTAGGTGCTCTAAAGGGACAGAAAGGGAACAGCCAGACTGTTGTGGTCCATGTTGGTACCAGTGACATGGGTAGAAAGAGGGATAGAGTCCTGCAAGCAGAATATGGGGTAACGAGGAAATATGTTAAAGCTAGGACCTCAAAGGGAACAATTTCAGGATTAATCCCAGTGCCACATGCTAACAAGGAATAGGAGAGCAAGCTGAATGAGTGTGAGGTTGGAGCGATGGTGTGGTGGGGGGAGGGATTCAGATTCTTAAGGATTTGGGACCAATTGTGGAGGTTCCAAAATTAAAAGGTCCTGGAGAGAGTTCTTTACTCAGAGGGTATTGAATCTTTGCAATTCTCAGCCACAGAATGTTGTGGATAGCAAGTACTGAATATATTCCGGAAAGAAATAGATTTTGGAAGCTAAACATGCTGCCCAGCCAGCGACACCCTCATCCTGTGAATGAATAAAGAAAAGAAAAGCTGCCAAGGGGGAGTGGGGAGAGAGTAGGAGTGTGGTCCAACCATTTTCCCTCTGCAGATATCGGAATTACTGCCTGCTTGGTCTCTCTGAGGGTCATTTAGTCTTTTTTTGTAGCACCATGTTTGTCAATCCTTATCAGAGAATCGGTTGTTGTGCCTCACCCTGATTTCTGTCGTGTAGTTGCATTTGACTAACTTGAAGTTTTTTCCCAGGTTGATGCTGGTGTTGCTGCAGAAGCAGACTTTAAGGATCTTTGTCGTCCCTCCCTCCTTGGCAGTCTCAGACTGAATGCACAGAGCCTGGGCCGTGGCATCTCTCCACGTGTCCAAAGGGTTTTGGTCACCTGTCATTTTCCAAACTTCAGGTTTCCTGGGAGAGCACCATCACTGACCTGGGGAGGAAACATTGACACTGATCATAACGAAGCTCATTTTGAAACATTTCATAAACAAACGCATGAAGCACCTTCTTCAGGCCTGAGCCTTCAGCACCTTTTAATGGCCATGAACGTCAACCTGGGAATGTTCTTCAATAGAGGGACGAGGAGGAAGCTATTTGGCTCCTCAACCTACTCCATCGTCCAGTTAGCTCGTGACTGATTGCCCCAGCTCCATTTTGCCATTCATTCCAAATCTCTCAATATCTTTTCTACTGAAGCCCAGCATCAAGAGTGAGGTGAAATTGGCCATGATCCCAGAGCACCTTAGAGCTGCTCTCCCATTCCAAATAATGTGGATAAATTAATCAGGTGACCAGGGATGGGATGCGAACATCCAGGGGTATTTAGTATTTAGGAAAGACGTACAAAAAGGAAAAGGTAATGGAGTTGCATTACTAGTTAAAGAGGATATAAATACAATAAGTTAGATCAGTATAGAATCTGTGTCGATGGAATTGCGAAATACTAAGGGACAAAAAACATCAGTGGGGGTGGTGTATAGACCACCAAACTATAGTGATGATCTTCAGAATGGCATTAACCAGGAAATCAGAGATGCATCCAGTAAAGGGATATCTGTATTTAAAGGAGACATTATTTTGCTTACAAATTGAACAAATCAAATTAGTTGCAGTACTGGAGAGGAGGAATTCCTAAAATGTGTATGGGATTGTTTTCTGGAACAATATTCAGGAAGCAATTAGAGAACAGACCATCTTAGATTGGGTATTATGCAATGAGAAAGGCAATAATTGGTAATGTAGTTGTGAGAGGCCCCTTGGAGATGAGTGACCATAATATGATAAAATTCTTCATCAAGATGGAGAGGGAGGTAGTTGGTTCTGAGGCTGTGGTCCTGAATCTGAATAAGGGAAACTACGATGGTATAAGACAGGAGTTGGCTATGATTAGGAAATGTGACTGAAAGGAATGACAATGGACAGGCAATGCCAAACATTCAAAGAACAAATGGGCAAACTACAAAAATTGTTTATTCCTGTCCTGTACGAGAGTGTAAAGAGAACAGTGGCCAAACCCGGGCTTGTGAAGGAATCTAGGGATAGTATTAGATGCTAAAAAAAGGGACATCCAAATTGGCAAGAGAAAACAAAAAGAGCTGGAAACAGTTCAGAAGTCACCAGAGGAGGACCAAGGGATTGATTAAGAAGGGGAAATCGATGAGGAGAGTTATCTTGTGGGGAACTTAAGAACTCACTGTAAAAGTTTCTATAAGTATGTAAAGAGAAGTATGTTGGTTAAAAACTAACGTAGGTCCCTCCTACAGTCAGAAATGATTTAATTATATCATTGGGAACAAACAAGTGGCTGACGAATTAAATTCATATTTTGCTTCTGACTTGACAAAGAAGGACACAAATAACATCCCAGAAATGATGGAGAACACAGGGTTTAGTGAGAGGGAGGAACTGAACCAAATCAGTATTCGTAGTGAAATGGTTTTGGAGACATTGATGGGATTGAAGGCTGATAAATTCCCAGGGCCTGACAATCTACATCCCTGAACACCTTAGGAAGTGGCATTGGAAATTGTGGATGTATTGGTGTTCATCTTCCATGATTCCTTAGATTCTGGAACAATTCCTACAGATTGGAGGGTAGCTAATGTAACTTCGCTATTTAAAAATGGAGGTAAAGTGAAAACAGGGAATTATAGATCAGTCAGCCTGATGGTGGGAATGGGAAGGTGCTTGAGTCATCTTGAGTATGAAGGATTTTATAGCAGAGCACTTAGAAAACAGTGACAGAATCTGACATAGTCAGTAAGGATAGACAAAAGGGAAATCATGCTTGACAAATCTACTATAAGTCTTCAAGGATGTAGCTAGTCGTGTAATTCAGGGGGAGACATTCAGAAGCCTTTTGAAAAAGTCCCACAAGAGAGATTAGTGCGTAGAATTAAAGCACACAGTCTTGGCGATGGTGTATTCAGATGTTTAGAGAGCTGGTTAGCAAACAGGAAACAAACAGGGGGAACAAATGGGTCTTTTTCCGAAAGGCAGCCAGTGACTAGTGGAGTACCTCAGTGCTGGGACCCCGGCTATTCACAATATATATGAATGATTTAGGTGAGGCAACTGAACGTAATATCTCCAAGTTTGCAGATGATACAAAGCTGGGTGCGAGGGTGAGCTGTGAGGACGATGCAGAGATGCTTCAACGTGAACTGGGCAAGTTGAGTGAGCGGGCAATCGGCATGGCAGATGCAGGATAACGTGGATAAATGTGAGGTTATCCACTTTGATACAAAAACAGGAATGTAGATGATTATCTGAAGGGTTATAGACTGGGAAATGTGATCTGGGTGCCCTTATACGCCAGACACCGAACGTATGCATGCAGGTACAGCAGGCAGTGAAGAAGGTAAATGCTATACTGGTCTTCGTAACAACAGGATTCAAATTCAGGAGCAGGGACGTCTTGCTACAATTATACTGGGCCTCAGAGAGACCACACCTGGAATACTGTGTGCAGTTTTGGTCTCCTTATTAAGGAATGATGTTCTTGCTACAGGAACAGTGCAGCAAAGGTTTACCAGACTGAGTCCTGGGATAGCAGGAGCTGACACATACGGAGAACTCGAGTTGGTTAGGATCGCATTCACTGGAGTTTAGAACAAAGGCGGGGTGGAGGTAATCTCATAGAAACCTGTAAAAATCTAACACGTCGAGACCGGTCAGATCCAGGAAGGATGTTCCTGATGGTGGGGGAGTCCAGATCAGGGATCGCAGTCTAAGGATACTAGGTAAACCACTTAGGACTGAGAAGAGAAGAATTTCTTCACCCAGAGAGTGGTGAGCCTGTAGAATTCACAGCCACAGAAAGTGGTTAAGGCAACAATATTGTGTGTTATCGAAAAGGAGATAGATATAGCTCTTGTGGGTAAAGGGATTGAGCAATATTGGTGCGGGGGGGAAAAGAGTGGAACTATGGTATTGAGCTCGATGATCAGCCGTGATCATACTGAATGGTGGAGCAGCTTGAGGGATCGAATAGCCTACTCCTGCTCGTGTCTTTTATGTTTCTATATTGTGAGTTGAGCTTGAGGGTCAACAATCTCAGAGTGAGAGCGAGAAGACAGCTGCATGCAGGTGGGACTAGTGTAGTTTGGGATTATTGTTGGCAGGGACTGGTTGGACCGAAGGGTCTGATCATGTGCTGTATAAATCTATGACTCCATGGCCTTCACGGTGAACTCAACCAGTGGGAAGTGAACCTGCATGTTGTGGTTGCCGTGCTTTACAAAGCAGCCTTCCAACTAACCAGCTAAACATCCTCCTGCATTCCCGTACCCCTTTGATGGTGTGTGGTCCAGATTCCTATTGCCCTTGTATAAAGATGCACTTCCTGATATCACTTTATGTTCTGGCTGCCTCAGTAAGATCCATGTACGACACATGTAGGGAGAACACAGTAGACACTGAACAATTCACACTAACTCACACCTGGAAAAACACCTTGCAATGTACTAAAATCCAAAACCAACTGAGCTAGCAGAGCCAACGACACATTTCTGACAATAGAACAGGGACTACATTGATTGGTTGAAAAGCACTTTGAGACATCCAGTGGTCAGGAAAGATGCTGCATGAATGTAGTTTTGTGAATTTGATAATTACTACATTCCAAATAAACATGTTCGCTCATGACTACCGTCTCAGTCAGTGATCGTCAGAACTATATGACACAAGGAGATGGAGTATTTTTTAAGTCATTGGCAGAAACCCAAGTTGTAGATCCACAGATATTTGTGGAACTACAGTCATATAAGCAGAGAAATCAGTGTCTCACACATCTCACTCCAAGGCCAGTGTCCCTGCTAATACACACAATGAGAGTATTGCAGAGTAAAAGGACAATTTTACAGGAAATACCAGTGTGAATTGACGTGTGTTGGGAATGTCCCAGTCAATGCAAGATGAAAAGTTCTAATGTTTTTCACCAACACAAGTTCTGTATGACAAAATGATGATGAATTGACAGAGTCATCTGTGAGCCAGGACTGAGTGAATCACTTTTCTTGGTATATCTTTGATGGTAACTTTAATGTTTGCTCTTTGTGGCTATTTCCATTTCAGGTCTGTCAGATTATGTAATTAGGAAGAGGACTGTATTATTTTAAATATTTCAATTCTTTCAAAACACCTGTGGCATGGGTGAGGCAATCTTTAAATGATAAATCCCACAAGCGATTGAATCAAGTGCTCTAACTGCTTGTAGCTTTTCCCCCGAACACCAGCCTTGCCACTGGGCACTGCCAATGGCTGCTCCTGACTCATTATCTCCACAGCACATGAGCAGGATCAGGAGCTTCGTGGAAACACAGCAAGGAGACCAAGGTGTGTCGGAGATTGGATCTATCTCTCATTTTACATTTTATCAAGAGGCTCCCACACTGAGCGAGAGATCTGTCCGCCAGGATCACATTTCATCTGTGAACATGTTATCGCATTCCTAATGACATCCCATTTTTAAATACACAGAAACAAACAGAGTGTCAATTCATGATCGTTTGCCAATTGTCTCCATTCTTGGTGCTGTCTTCAGTTCAACTCAGATCATACAGCCAGGCAGGAAGATAGTCAATCCATCAGATGTGTATTAGGCCCTTGAAAAACAGCGCTGCATTACAGGAACCATTCACTATGGGACTAAAACCATTTCCTACTTTACCACGATGGTCACAGCACAAGTATATCCCATCGCTCTCCCTTCCCTGTGATTCCCCTCTACCCCTATCCCCCTCACTGCTCTCGCACCCCCCCCCACAGTCCCCTCCCTTCTTCTCCTGTCTGTCTCTGTCTCTGTCTTAAACACACCACAGCCCTCTGCAGCAATGAGTTCCACAGATTCACCACCCTCTGTCTGTAGAAATCGCTTCTGATCTCAGCTCTAAAGGGTCATCCCTTAACCGTAAGGCTGGGCCCTTGGGTCCTAGTCTCTTCTTTTGTGAAAGCATCTTCTCCATGTCCACTCTATCCAGGCCTCCCAATATTCTGCAAGTTTCAATCAGAGCCCCCCCACCATCCTTCTAAAGTCTGTCAAGTACAGGCCCAGTGTCCTTGACCACTCCTCATATGACAAGCCCTTCATCCCTGGGATCATTCTTGTAAATCTCCTCCTCCAAGGTCAGCACATGCTTCCTCAGATACAGGGCCCAAAACTGCTCATAATATTCCAAATGTGACGTGACCAGAGCCTTAAACAGCTTCAGCAGTACATCCCTGCCCTTGTATTCTAGCCCTCTTGAAATGAATGCTAACATTACATTTACCTTCCTTGCTGCCACTGAACCTGCATGTTAACCTGAACAAGGACTCCCAAGTCCCTTTGTGTTTCAGATTTTAAAAAATACTCTATGCCTCTATTCTTCCTACCAAAGTATATAACCTCACACTTTCCCACATTGTATTCCATCTGCCACTTCTTTGCCCACTCTCCTACTCTGTCCAAATCTTTCTGTAGCCTCCCTACTTCCTCAAAACTACCTGCCCCTTCACCTAGCTTTGTGTCATCTGCAAACTGAGCAACAATGCCCTCAGTTCCTTCATCCACATTATTAATGTATAACGTAAAATAGTTGTGACCCCATCACAGACCCTCACGGAACTGCACTAGTCAGCCAATCCTCTCTCCATACCAGCACCTTGCCCCTAACACTGTGGGCTTTTATCTTATTTAGCAGCCTTCTGGGCAAGACTTCAGCAAATCCAATCAATTACGTCCCACTGGTTTTCCTTTGACTAAGTTGTTCATTACCTTCTCAAAGAACTTGAAAAGATTTATCAGGAATGACCCCCCCTTGACGAAGCTGTGCTGACTCAGCCCTATTTTACCATCCAACAGAAACCTCTTGTCATGTGGTTTTATGCCTACATTCACAAGTTTGTGTTCCCAATGGACTGGTCAAGGAGGAAGCAAGACTGAGGACTGTCTTTGTTCTTAGGTTTCTTTTATAACTCTGTCTGTTACATAATGGAAGAAAAGGTTATTCAGAGATACACCAGTCTCTAATCTTACTGTTACATTTTTGAAAGAGTATTCTACAAACTCTACTCTCTAATACGAGTCTGTCTTCTCCACTTGCTTCTCTCTATGCATTTCTAACATTCATATGGTTAGACTGCAGGCACCTTCCTAGCTCTCCATGTAATTCTCTCTTCTTCCCTTACTCCACCCACTCTGTAGTATTTATACTCAGTGACAAACAGCTCTGAGACCACGAGGTTACTCCAGGGTCCTTACACAACAAAACCAAGTGAAAATCTGATTTCAGTCTCTATGAGGAAGACTGGAAAAGGACTCAGGGTCATAATCCAGAATGATATAGAGAGTGTTTACAAATACTGAAGTAACAACTGAAATTGACACCGAATGGCCTGGAAATTACAGTAAGGGTGAATTTGCGAACAGTATTCGTTACTTATAGCCAAACATACTCTGATGAGGACCAAAACCTAGTTTGAAGCTCAGTAGGGCGTTCTTGAAGTAATATCCTTCCAGCATTAACTCTGTATAGATAGCACCTCACTGTTCAAATCTTGCTGTAGCTGCATTTTAATAAGCCATTAAACTTTGCCACAGGAACTTAAATACTGTAATTACCAGAGTAACCTTTTAATGATCCAATAATTGTTCATAACAATCCAGTTGATTTTCTACCCCAAAGATGAATCGTTTGGTATGAAGCCTCTTTCACTCCATTGTAGAAGATTTTAAAATGTCATTTCTTTTAAAATTTGTGCTTTTCCTTTCTGACCTCTGCAGTTCTCTCTTCTATCAAATGTTTGTTTCTCTCCCTGGGCCTGACTTGACACTGAATTTCTTCTATCAAACTCCCCCTCCTTCTCAAACCTTTCATTTCACTGGTTCCAGAAGTGCTGGAGTTCACACAGATTCCCAATAACCTACTGGCCTCATTGAGTTGTTGAGAGCTGAAGGGCAGAAGGGAAAGTCTAACTAATGTTCTATTTCTGCCCCAGCACATTATGTCCAGTTCTTTTTTATAAAAAAAATCTAAAAAAAAAAGAGGTGTATTGACATCTAGACTCAAACTGTTAGCTTGCTCTCTCTCTCCATGGATGCTGCCTGGCCCTCTGTGATTTCCAGCTTTTTTTTTTTCAGTACAGATTTCAGCATCTGCAGTAATTTGCTCCTACATATGGACACTGAATATAATCATAGGATAGCTCAACCTCCAGTGGATGTATTAGCTCCTTCTAGCCCTTTTTTAAATATTTCAATAGCAATAAGAGCCCTGGGGCCATTTCAGGACCTGGTTATGAAGATTAAGGAAGTTGAGAAGCTCCTCTGGATGTACAATGAGCTAAGCGTCAGTCCCATTGCAAAGTAGCAGTAGTTCATCTACCTCCACATGCTCTTCATCTGAACTACCTAGCTCGGTACATTAGCAAGAGCCCACAGAAAATTACTTGTACTGTTTTCCAACCTGAGGGACTTGTGTTTGACTTTGAGGGGGTGGAGGGGGAAGTGCGTGGAAAGAGACAGTCAAATGGACACAGCAGGAACTGGGAGAGGGTGGCTGGGGGAAGAACATATCTGTGCATTGTCAATTTCCTTCTGCCCCAACCCTTTACACCGAACATCAGTTTTCCTGCTCCTATGGTGCTGCTTGGCCTGCTGTGTTCATCCAGCTCCACACCTTGTTATCTCAGTTTCTCCAGCATCTGCAGTTCCCATTATCTCTCTAACACGTTATCACCTCATGTTGCTGAAAGGTGTTTCACTTTTTAAAGGTGGGCTTCAATTTTTCCAACTCTTCGGATTATCGTGAAAGTTCACATTTCTACAGCGTTAGGTCCCTCTTTTTTGAGCTGCAATAATCATAGAACATTACAGCGCAGTACAGGCCCTTCGGCCCTCAATGTTGCGCCGACCTGTAAAACCAATCTGAAGCCCATCTAACCTACACTATTCCATTATCATCCATATGCTTATCCAACAACCATTTAAATGCCCTTAACGTTGGCGAGTCTACAACTGCTGCAGGCAAGGCATTCCATGCCCTGACTACTCTGAGTAAAGAATCCTTGGGTGACTTTAAGCTATATGCAGATTGTACAGTCCGATTGACAATGGTTACTTGGAAAATAAGTTCAGAGATACTGGGCAGTATCTTAAAGTGTTAACTTGAGCATCATGTAGGGGTCAGGCTCTCCTAGGTCTGGTCATGTGCAATAAGATTAATTACTCGCCTTATGGTAAAGGAATCTCTAGGTAATAGAATTCTATCACATTGTGATCACTATGTTCAGTTTGAAAGGGAGAAGTGTGGGTCCATGACTGGTGTTTTAAACTTCAATAAAGCTGACCATGAGGATGAGGCAGAGCTGGAAAAAGGTGAAGCGAAGTTAAAAGGTTGGAGCTATAAGCTGTAGTGATAGACTTTTCAGAAATATTAAAAACTTCTCAGCGAAGATTCATCCCATGAGAGAGAAACACTATTTGAGAATGACGAGTTATCCGTGGCTAAATAAGAAATGGAAAGATTGCGTTAAACTAGAAGAAAGACAAAGAATGCATATCTGCAAAGATTAACAGCAGGTCAGATGATTGGATGGACTTTAAGAACCAATGAAAAGTGACTAACAAGATATTTTAGTAATTTTTAAATGAGTAATTTTATACAGTTGTACAAAAAACAGACAGCAAGAGATTCTACAGATATTTAAAATATAAAAAGAATAACTGACCCAGTGTTGGAAACAGAGTTTCTGGAATTGACAACAGAAAACAAAAACAGGCTTGAAATAGCTGTTTTGTGTCTGTCTTCATAGTCAAAAACTTAGAAAACGTACCAAAAATAAGAGAAAATGAAGAGGTGATAGGGAGGGATAAATTTAAAAGCTATTACTATCATTAGAAGAAAAAAGGTTAGGAAAACAATTGGACCCAAAGGCTGACCAGTCCCAGGGGCAGATGGCCTGAAGCCTCGTGTCTTCACTATAATAATGGCACCAGTTATAGTTTTCCAGAAATCCTGAGCTTCGGGAACGGTTTCAAGTGGGCTGCAAATTAACAGGCAATAACTTTAATCAGGAAAGGAGGGAGGCAGAAAGCATGGATAAAATCAGAAAAGCTGTCAATATTTAAGTGGGGAGAGAATGCAGGATTCAGTGGTACAGAGGGATCGGGCGATCCTGATGCGAGAGTGGCAAAAAGTTTGCGTCCAGCTGCAACAAGTGAGAAAAAAGGAGTGCATTGTTGTTGTGAAATGGCACCATAACATAAAAATAATGAAGATTCAGCTCATCAGGGTATTGGTGAGACCGCACCCAGGGTATTATACGCACTGTGTCCACTTCTGGGTCTCCTTATGTGAAAAAGCAATTTTATCATTTTAGAAACAGTTTATAGCAGGTTCACTCAACACACACCTGGGAGGAAGGGCTTTTGTTATCTATTGGAGTTGAGCAGAATGAGAAGTGATTTTATTGAAACATGCATAGGGATCGATCTTGAAGGGACTGGATTAATTAGATCCCAGGACAATGTATCATCGTGTCGGAGAAAAAAAAACTAGGGAATTCAGTTTAAGCGTAAGAAGTCTCACCGTTAAGACAAAGATGAAGAGGAAGGGTTATTACAATGTGAAATGCACTTTCCCAGAAAGTGGCTCATTGAATTTACTCAAAGCCAAGTTTGATGGTTTTGATCAATGGATAAGTCACGGGCTATGGGGAAGAAATGGGAAAGTGGAGGTGTTATAATCTCAGCCAATGTTATTACGGGATAGGTCAGATCCCAGACAGGAACCTGGCCTGATAGAGCATGTTTTGGTTTTAACATAATGGTCTGTCTCTGAAACACAAAAAGCACATAAACTGCAGATTTTTCTTCAGCAATAAAGCGGATGTTTGTGGCAAAGGAAATAAAGATAAATTATAAATCAACTTAACAATACAAATTCAAATTCACACTAAATGTATAATATTAGTAATCACAAAACACTCCTTAATAAAATTCAAAAGCCAAACATCTGTAAAATACTCAAAAAACATACCAATGCTACACAGTATCTAGAACACCGTTTGCACAATACTCCTACTCGGCCCCTGTATCTAATATCTCAACATGTTCAATCAATAATGACGCATTTAGACTGGAACAGATATCTTCTTCCTGGAGCTATCACACACCTCAAATATACTCAGCTTTGTGCTGAACTGTTGTGTTGAATGGTTCTGAGGAAAGGTCACTGGACCTGAAACATTAACTCTGTCCATCTCTCTCTCCCCACAAAGATGCTGCCAAACCTGCCGAAGTTCTCCAGCAATTTCTGATTTTGTTACTAACTATGGGAATCTAGTTCAGGATGCACTGCTATAAAATACCGCCATCCCATGCCCAGGAATTCACAAGATTGCTCCAAAGTCAAAAATTAGACTAAAAGTCTCATTCTCTCACCTACTGGCATTTCCATTAAGCTTAATCAAACCACTTTTCAGAGCTCTGGAACAAACCCTGAGGCCCCTTTATTTCCTGTGATGGGTTGCAAACAAACTCTCTAAATAAACAAAAATTAGCTTCAAAGTCAGACCTCAAAACCAAAATAAATCAGCATGATCACAGAAAGACATACAAGTTAATTATTAAGTTCTGTCACAGAGAAACATCATAAACCCAAACTCACAACAAATAACATTAAAACTTATGTGTCAGTCCTACAGTTGACATCCCAGGAGCTGAGACGACAATCAGATCAGCCTCAAGTTGACCGAATGTATAGCAGCTCAAAGGGCTGAATGGCCTATTCCTGCTCCTAGGTTCAGACAGGTCAGCAGCATGGAGAGTGGGTAGCCTGGCCTGCTCCTGTCTGGTCTTCCAGCATTAGCTCTGTCAACTTCACCCTGAAAGGAATAAAATACGTAAAAGGGATCAAGGCTATGGGGCAGAGGCAGGAACACGGCACTGAGCTTGGATGATCATATTGAACGGTGGAGCAGGCTCAAGGGGGCCTAATAGCCTACTTCTGTTTCTATTTTCAATGCTTCTATAAGCACCTCTCTCAGCCAGAGATGTTTTGAGAAAGTGGACAGTGTGAGTAGGAATGCTGATGGTCAGGTAGCACAGAAGCAGAATTCTTGCAAACAACTCATTAAAATGTAAGCTCCAGAGACACCATCATTCTCCACTGAGAATGACAAAACTACTCAACAGGTGCTCACTCCATCGACCCAGGAGCTTCAAGTATCTATGTGCTCTCTCCCTGTCACCCATCCACAGGCAGCTCTCAATCCTCAGATTAGTGAGCGGCCAGTCATGGACCGGGTCTAATGCTTCTGAAAGTGAACTTTACAGCACAGCTCTGTGTTACCAGTTTATTTAAGGATACATCGCAGCATCTTGCTCTATCAACAGGCCCTTCACTCAGAAAACCACCTCTTTACTCCAGCTCGAAAACCCTCACAGAACAGTCTGTCTATTCATAGGCATCAGTCGGATCCTGGTTTGAAAGCTGGTTTCCCGAAGTAGCGTAGCCGAGACTCAGCTCAGCATTTAATAAGAATATCAGTCAACCTCCAGACGTTGTGGTGGACCTGTTAACAGTAACATACAGGCAAAGGCCGGGGAGATTAACCCAACTGTGTGTATAACTCAATTCTCAGAAGATGGTTTATTTTTGAACCGTACACCTTACTGCATTCTACTTATTTCTGATGACCCATTATTCTAGCACACGTGTAATGAGCAGAACATTGCTTTTCTGAGCTGTAGTAACTCAATTGTCCTCTCTTATGGAACAGTAACAATATACAGTTTCGGTAGAAAAGTCACAGGACTCAAAACATTAACTCTGTTTGTGTCCACGGATGCTGCTGAGTTTCTCCAGCAATTTCTGCTTCAATTTCAGATTTCTAGCATTGCAGTATTTTGCTTTTATTTTAATTTGGGGGAATGAGTGTTTTATAAGGATCTCACAACTAACCAAAAAAAAGGTCTACTCAATCTCTCCCACCAATTTGAAAAATTCTAAAGAAACACCTCCTTCTCCAGAAATATTCAAGATTACTTTTAAAGTTTTGTATTTCATGTGCAGGATTGTTTGTCTAGTCATCCCAAGTGACTGGGAAGAGTAAATCTCTTATTCTAATCTATCGGTCACGTTTCGGAGGAAGAAACCAATTTAAAACATGACCGGCAGACTGAGAGGGAAACACTTGATGCACTGCACCAGTGGTCAAGAAACAGTGTGGATTAAATAGCGCCTCTCATGTAGTAAACATGAACAGGGCCATTCACAGTATAAAACATAGGGTGGAGTCACATGAGGTGATATTGGTGTAGTGTTTAGCCAAATAGTGTTTTAAACACAGTATCTTAAAGAAAGAGGTTTAGGAAGGAAATTCCAGAGCTCAGAGCCCAGAAAGCTGAAGGCAGAGCTGCCAATGATATCATGATGAAAATTGGGGATGCCTCAAGAGGCCAGAATTAGGAATGAAGAGATTTCGGAGGCTAGAAGAGGTTAGAAACAGGAAGGAGGTGGCTATGGAGGAGGTTGTAAATAAGGAGGAGAATATTAATATTGAAGGGTAAAGATCCAGTGTAGGTCAGTGATCCCAAAGGGTGAATGTGGACACTTGTTAACACATCACAAGGCAATGTCCAGGAGCCTACTCTCATCCCACAAAGTGTTAGGATTAGCTTTACTCAACATTTCACATTTTCCCAGCGTCACAGGAGTCCAGATGATTTTTCTGCCAGTGGAGGAGGCATGGATCATGAGGGTATAGCATTGTTCTGCTGGGATTCAGAATTCAAAATTACACCAAGGACAATAATGATCCACCGGAATTTCAGGGAGCCAGCCTCTCTATTGTGTATTACCCTCGAAATTTCTCATCACAAAGCTCACCAACGACAAGGAACCAGCTGCTGTCATCCGACTAGAATGACCTCCCATTCTTGGGAATGTTAGCGCCCAGAGATCAGGAATCTGCAGGATTTCAGGAAACAGATGGCCAGGTAGTGAATGTTGAGCGACGAATGCGCAGAGCCCCAGTTCCAGATAAACATAAAAGATTCCGCAAAAGCTCTGACCACTGAGACAGTGACAGAGTCGATCAGTGAAATTTTATCTCAAAGATATAAAGTCCAGAATGCAATGAGAAAACAGGTATCCTTCAATGTTTGGAAATTAACCCTCCTCCTGACAACTCCACTGAACAATATTATCACCTTGAATTGTTGAAGAATTGGATTAACTTCTGGGAAGTCCAGGTTATTGTGTCGGATTCCTGCTCTGTCACTCAGTGTGGATTCTGGGTTTCTCAGAGTATTCATATCTTGCCACTTTCCATTTAGATAACATGAAGATGCAAAGTCCAAGATAAACACTCAATAGCAACTACTTAGACCCTGTGAGCAGTTCAGGAACCCACATAATAGGAGGGGTGCGATAGCACTGGAGAGGGTGCAGAGGGAGATTTACCAGGATGGTGCCTGGGCTGGAGAGTTTCAGTTACGGAGAGAGGTTGGACAGACTGGGGATTGTTTTCCTTAGAGCAGAGGAGACTGAGGGGGGACATGATTGAGATGGATAAAACTATTAGGGGCATAGATAGGACAGACAAACTGGAACCTTTCCCCTTGATGGAGGGATCAGTGAGCAGGGAGATAGATTTAAAGGGAAGGGACAGGATGTTTAGAGAAAATGTGAAGAAAAACTTTCACCCAAAGGGTGATGGGAATCTGAAACCCACTGCCTGTCAGAGTGGAGGAGGCAGGAACCCTGGGCACACCGAAAAAGTATTTAGACTGGTGATGCCAAGGCATACCAGGTTGTGGGCCAAATGCTGGACAATGGGATTAGATTTGCTAGGAACCTGTTTTTGATCAATGCAGACATGATGGGCCAAAGGTGCTTGCTCGATGCCATCCATCTTTATGGCTCTATGACTCAACTTATCCTGAAATTCCTCTCATTATTCTTTTGTTCTCACTTGTTGAATATTGATATTGCTGGCTGGGCCCTTCGTTTTATTGCTCTTTCCAAGGTGCCCTTGAGAAAGTAGTGGTGAGTTGCTATAGAGCCATAGAGTTGTACAGCACAGAAACAGACCCTTCGGTCCAACTTTTTCAAGTTGACCAGATAACCTAAATTAATCTAGTCCCATCTGCCAGCATTTGGCCCATATCCCTCTAAACTCTACCCATCCAGATGCCTTTTAAATGTTGTAATTATACCAGCCTCCACCACTTTGTCTGGAGCTCATTCCGTACACGCATCACCCTCTGTGTGAAAGAGTTGCCTCAAGGTCCTTTTCAAATCTTTCCCCCTCTAGTTTTGGATTCCCTTACCTTGGAGAAAAGACCTTTGCTATTCGCCCTATCCTTGCCCCTCTTGATTTTATAAACCTTTACAAATGTGACCCCTCAGTATCCAATGCTCCAGGGAAAATAGTTCCAGCCTATTCAGTTTTGCCTTATTGCTCAAATCCTCTAATCCCGGCAACATCCTTGTAAATCTTTTTCTGAGCCCTTTCAAATTTTAACAACATCTTTCCTATAGCAGGGAGACCAGAACTGCTTGCAGTATTCCAGTAACGGCCTAACCAATGTCCTGTGCAGCCACAGCGCGACATCCCAACTCTTAATCTGCTACAGTCCACGTGCTGCGGGTTGACATACAATGCCCTTAGGGAGGGAATTCCAGGATTTTGTCTCAGCAACACCGAAGAAATTGTAATGCATTTCCAGGCCAGGATAGTGAGTGGCTTGAAGGGGAACTTGCAAGGGGGTGATGTTCCCATATATCTGCTGCCCTTGTCCTTCTAGATGGAAATGGTCATGGGTTTGGAAGGTGCTGTCCGAGTATCTTCGGTGAATTTCTGCAGTGCATCTTGTGGATGGTACACACTGCCGCTACTGAGCATCGGTGGTGGAGAGAGCGGATGCTTGTGGATGTGGTGCCATTCAAGCGGCTGCTTTGTCCTGGATGGTGTTGAGCTTCTTGAGTGTTGTTGGGGCTGCATTCATCCAGGCAAGTGGGGAGTATTCCATCACACTCCTGACTTGTGCCTTGTAGATGGTGGACAGGCTTTGGGAGTCAAGAGAGGAGTTACTCGCTACAGTATTCCGAGCCTCTGACCTGGTCTTGTAGCCGCTGTGTTTATGTGGTGAGTCCAGTTGCGTTTCTGATCAGTGCTAACCCTCAGGATGTTGATAGTGGGTGGATTCAGTGATGGTAACACCATTGAATGTCAAAAGGCAGTAGTTAAATTGTCTCTTATCGGTGATGGTCATAGCCCGGCATTTGTGTGGCGTGAATGTCACTTGCCACCGATTAGCCCAAGCCCTAGATATTTTCCAAATCTTGCATCTTTTTTAAAAAAAAAAAGAGACAAAATGCACTAAAATGTAACGAGAGACAATGAACAAAGTTTGATGTATTCATTTTTCTAAATCACTGGGACAAGCCTGCTGGAGTTACTCAGTTGCATCATTCCTCTTCCTGTCCATCATCCACGTTCCACAGGGACAGAGCTGTACACACTGGAGCTGATGGGAAAGTATCACTCAGAGTGGTTCCCAGCATTAGGCAATGCAGGCAGGTCCACACTGATGGGAAAGTGTACACCTCATTCCTCTGTGATGTGTGGGAAGATTCATAACTCGTTTAGGCAAGCACGCTTCACATTCCTGAGAGCGAGTATGCACAGAAACACCTTTTAAAGTCTCAGCTGGAACACAACTCACAGCCTGACAATTCCAGAGAGGCAGCAGCTTGATTGATGAGAAGCTGAAACGTTCAGGCGGCTTGTTTTCGGACCAGGTGCGGTGATTCACCTGCTTATTCTCAAACAGAGAGAGCAGCCGTCAGCCCTGAGTGTCCCATTGAGGAGGAAGCCAGTCTCAGTCTCTAAAACACAGGGATCAGTCAGACCCTCCGTTCTCAACATTCCAGCAGACTTTACCAAAGCACTGCAATTTCAAATCCAGCAATTATCAATTGATTGAAATTCCTGCAGTGGGAAGCTTCTGAAATGTAGGGGCCATGTTTTGCTGCTGGTCATGACATTTGAGGATTTTGAGTAAACGTATCATAGGCACTGGCTGAAAGCAAACAAATCACTCTGGCTTAGATTAGATGTTGAGCACAACACCTGCATCTACACCCAGACATTCAGTTCATTGCCAAACCTCCCAGCTCTGTTTAGATTCACGTGGGTGTTGCCGGCTGGGCCAGCATTTAATACCTTCCATAACTGTCCTGTGAGATGGTGGCAGCTACCTTCCCAACTGCTCCAGTCCTTGCAGCGTAGGTATATAAAAGGTGCCAATCAAATGGGCTGCTTTGTCCTGGATGGTGTCAAGCTTTCTGAGCGTCGTTGGAGCTACACCCATCCAGGCAAGTGGGGAGTATTCCATCACACTGCTGACTTGTGCCTTGTAGATGGTGGACAGGCTTTGGGGAGTCAGGACATGAGTTACTCACCACAGTATCCCTAGACTCGGACCTGCCCTTGTAGCCCCTGAGTTTATGTGGTGAGTCCAATTGAGTCTCTGGTCCATGATAACCCCCAGGATGTTGACAGTGGGGGAATTCAGTGATGGTAACACCATTGAATATCAAGGGGAGCAGTGATTAGATTCTCTCATGTGGGCTGGGCAATGACCATCTCCAACATGTGTGTGGTGAATGTGCTGTCCGTCAGCCCAAGCCTGGATATTGTCTGGAACATGCTGTTCCCCTTTATTTTGAGCTATACCCCCTAGTTCTAGTTTCACCCGCCAGTGAAATAACCTCTCTGCTTCTATCTTATCTGTTCCCTCCATTATTTTATATGTTTCTATAAGATTCCTCCCTCATTCTTCTAAATTCCAATGAGTACAGTCCCAATCTACTCAACCTCTCCTCATAAACCAACCCTCTCAACTCCAGAATCAACCTAGTGAACCTCCTCTGCACCCCCTCCAGTGCCAGTATATCCTTTCCCAAGTTGAGAGACAAAAACTGTACATAGTGCTCCAGATGTGGCCTCACCAGCACCCTATACAGCTGCAATGTAACCTCCCTATTTTTAAACTCCATCCCTCCAGCAATGGAGGACAATTTTCCATTTGCCTTCTTAATTATCTGCTGCACCTGCAAACCAACATTTTCTGATTCCCGCACAATGACATCCAGATCCCTCGGCACTGCAGCAATTTTTCATCGTTTAAATAATAGCCTTTTTCCTGCTTTTCCTACCAAAATGGATGACCTCACATTTACTAACATTGTATTCCATCTGTCAGACCCTTGCCAGCTCACTTAACCTACCTATATCCCTCTGCATTCTATATTCTAAAAACAAATGCATTTCAATTTAGGCCCAACTTCAATTAATTAGAGCAAATATTTGGATTCTCCCCATCCCACAGACCCCTTTGCCCAGTTCCAACACTCTCCATCTATCCAGAACCCTCCCTCTGGCTTTTACCTGTACTCAACCTGCACTTAGATCCAACCTTGACTTTGTTATTAAGCCTGCCAATAAGGGTGGTGCTGTTGTCATCTGGGGTACTGACCTCTACATTGCAGAGGCTATGCACCAGCTCTCAGGTACCTC
Source organism: Ginglymostoma cirratum (assembly GCA_024137785.1). Lineage (NCBI taxonomy): Eukaryota > Metazoa > Chordata > Chondrichthyes > Orectolobiformes > Ginglymostomatidae > Ginglymostoma > Ginglymostoma cirratum. The sequence goes on from JAHRHZ010000019.1 coordinate 368,498, forward strand.
CACCCATCTTCCACTGGATCATGAGCCCACCATGGCACATCAGGCCATTGTATCTACCATAGCAACTGACCTCATTTCATCTGGTGATCTCCCCCTGATTGCTTCAAGCTGATAGGCCCCCAACCCCACACAGCTCACTTCCACCTCCTCCCAAAAATTCACAAACAGGATTGTTTCAGCCTGTTCCTGCCCCACAGAACTCATCTCTTCCTACCTAGGCACAGTCTTCTCTCTCCTGGTCCAGATCCTGCTCACATACATCCATAATTCCTCCTCCTCTAGGTAAATCTGGTTTCAAAATTTCCAGTTTACAGGCTCCAGCCACCTCCTCTTTACCACAGATGTGCAATCCCTTTAAACACCCATCCTCCACCTGGAGGGTCATCGGGCTCCCCACTTCTTCCCGGAGCAAAGGCCAGAACCGCCCCCACCCACCACCACCCTCCTCCGCTTGTCTGAGCTCATCCTCACCCCAACAACTTCTCTTTTAACTCCTTTCATTTATTTCAGGTCAAATAGGCGGATGGGTACCTGCATGGGCCCCAGTTAGACCTGTCGCTTTGTAGGGTACATTGGAATATTCCACATTCCAGTCCTATTCCAGCCCCAACCTAGAACACTTTCTCCAACAGACTGATGAATTCATTCGTACTGCTTCCCTCTCTCATCAAGAATTGGAAAAAAAATCATTGATTTTGCTTCCAATTTCCACCCTGCCCAATCTCTGACTCCTTTCTTCCCTTTCTGACATCTGTTTCCATTTCTGGAGATAGGCTGGCCACTAACATCCACCATAAACCCGCTGACTCCCACAGCTACCTGGACTATACATCCTCACACCCCACTTCCTGTAAATACTCCATCCCATTCTCTCAGTTCCTCCATCTCCATGTATATGTTCAGATGAGGCCAACTTCAACAAGAGAGCATCCGAAACGTCCACTTTCTTTCTCAACCAAGGATTCCCAAGCACCTTTGTCAACAGGGCCTTCAACCAGGTCCGACCCATCTCCTGCACTTCCGCCCGCACCCCTACTCTTCCCTCCTACAACACAATAGGGTTCCCCTTGTCCTTACCTACCATCCCACCACCATCCACATCCAGAAGATCAGACACCATTTCCACCACCTCCAGCGAGGTGCCGCCACCAGACACATACTCCACAACCCCTCCCCTCCCCTCCCCTGTCCACCTTCTGCAGGAACCCGTCCTGGTTCACTCTGCCTTCACTCCCAACATCCCCCCCGACAGCCCTACAGCACCTTCCCCTGTAACCAGCGAAGGTACAACACCTGCGCATTTACCGCCTCCCTCCCCAGTATCCAAGGACCCAAACATACCCTCCAGGTGAAGCAACACTTCACCTGCACTTCCCAGAATCTAGTCTACTGCATTCGCTGCTCACAATGTGGTCTCCTCTACATTGGGGAAATGAAGCATAGACTAGGTGACCACTTCGCAGAACATCTACATTCTGTTCACTAAAAAGACCCTGATCTTCCAGTAGCCTGCCACTACAACACACCTCTCTGTTCCCTGGCCAACATCTGCGTCTCTGGCTTGCTGCAGTGTTCCAGTGAAGTTTAGCTCAGCTCAAGCTGGAAGAACAACACCTCATTTTCCGCCTGGGGACCCTGCATCCCTCCAGACTCAATATCGAGTTCAATAATTTTAGGGCCTGAATTGCCCCATGTCCCAGCCCCCCACCCCACACACCCTACCTTGTTATCACATAGTAGGTAGTGTGTAAATGCAGACTGTTAGTCACTAATGGTCCCCATTAGCTATTCTCCCTCCTAGCCAGATCGTTATGGACTCCCTTTTCTGTCTAACTGCTCTTCTCTCTCTTTGGGCTCTATCCCTACCCAGCATTTACTCCTTATCCCCTCCCCTTATCTTCTACACATGAACCAACGTTTTCCCAGCTACCATCAGTTCTAAGGAAGGATCACTCCATCTGAAATTTTAATTCTGATTTCTCATCACAGATACTGCCAGATTTGCTGAGACTTTGCAGCAACTTCTGTTTTTGTCTGAGAGCGAATCCTCAAATAGCTTCTTTACGTTTCCTGTGAAACCAAACTCTGGCTCCTTGCAGAGATCAATTTTAGATTCAAAACTCAGCCACGTGTTCAAGAAGTCATAAGGTCTTCAGAAATGTCAACAAAGGCTTGTATTAACAAGGTGTGGGGCTGGATGAACACAGCAGGTCAAGCAGCATCATAGGAGCAGGAAAGCTTGACGTTTCGGGCCTAGATTGTATTGGTGGTTCTTCCTGAATCTGCACCAGTCCAGTCCTTTTATTATACACCGGCCCCATCAAACACTCCCAAGACAGGGAGAGCACGGGGTTAGATATAGAATAAAGTTTATTGTACACTTTTCCCTGTCAAACACTCCCCGGACTGGGACAGCACAGGGTTAGATCCAGAGTAAAGATCTCTCTATACACCAAAAAGGAAACTCCATCCATATAATGTTCCAATCAAACACTGTCCAATCAAGCTCGATCAACGTATGCAAACTGATGTCCTTCTACTCCTCACTACCTCTCGGACCCACCCCTTCCTCTAAGCTCATCTCTCATTATACTCTCTGACCTTGAGCCACCTGTACCCAGCAAATGGCTCTGCTTTATCCATCGTCACCCACCTCAGAACCAGAAGGGCAACTTTGCAGACTGTTAACACTGCTGGTTCACTATGCTCTCCTTCAGTTTTCACTTCCTGACTCTGTGGGGTCAACCCATCCCCAAACTAAATGCGTGACAGCTCCATTAGAGCGAGTGTGTGTGCGCGCGCGTGTCTGAGAGAGTCAGTTTGTGCACGTGTGTCTGTGTGCATGCATACATGTGTGTGTGTGCCTGTGAGAGTCAGTGCGTGCATGTGTGCGAGTGTGTGACCTTGTGCATGAGTATGTGACTTTTTTTTTATTCATTCACAGGATGAGGGTGTCGCTGGCCAGGCAGCATTTATTGCCCGTCCTTAATTGCTCAGAGGGCAGTGAAGGATCAACCACATGGCTGTGGGTCTGGAATCACATGGAGGCCAGACCTGGTAAGGATGGCAGTTTCCTTCCCTAAAGGGCGTTAGTGAACCAGATGATTTGCTGACCCTCAGCAATGGATTCATGGTCATCATTCGTCTGCCTTGGTGGGATTTGAGTCTGGCTCCACAGAGCTTTACCAGGGTCTAAGGATGAAAAGTCTAACCATTATACCACTAGGAGATCACCTCCCTGGTCTGTGCACATCTGTCCGAGTGCGTGTGCGGGTGATAACGACACCAGGCACTGCATGGTGTTTAACCACCATTTGCTGTGGGCATTTTATCATTTCGTGTATCCATATTTCTCCAAGCAGCATTGGGAAAGACGTTGTGACTTTGTCGAGCCCGAGTTTTGAGCATTGCGTTTGTGGGTCAGTGCGTTCATTCTCCTCCAGTTCATAAACAACATTAGGCCACTACCCTGGATAATATCATCTTTAATTTAAATTCAGCTGCATTGAACTTTTTATTGAACCTGTTTGCTTTAGTGGAAAGATGTGAGGAAGAGCCAGATTGCAAATTTGAAAATGCTGAGACTCATTAAGGGGTGAGGGGTGCATGGGGGTGCAATTCTTATGAGGAGATTCTTTGCTCAAACTGACAAACCACGAGCAAGACTGAAGATCCAGAACAAACCATTAGAATTAAAGTTTAAATTAAAATTAAAGGGCAGTTATTTAAATACTGATAGCCAGATTGTGACAGGAAACACTGGACACAAACAGCAAATTGGATTTGTGGTGTGGGGATGGAATGATTTTAAAAAAGGCAAAGTTAATGGCTCTTCAAAGCACACACGATTCAGAAAACAAACCAGCTTATGGCACAGATAGCAGTGAATGAATAGGACCTAATAGCAATGATGGAGGCATGGTTACAAGGAGGCAAGGTTTATAATTGGGGGAAGGGTAATTACAATTCTGTTAGGCAAGAACTGGGTAACATAAATTGGGAACAGATGCTGTCAGAGAAGAGCACTATTAAAATGTGGAGATTGTCTAAGGAATGCTTAATGTTTGTCCCTAGCAGGCAGGGAAGATGTGGTCGAGTGAGGCACCCTTGGTTATTAAGAGAGGTCGAACGACTGGTTAAGAGGAAGAAGCATGCTTATGTAAGGTTTAGGAAACAAGGAACAAAAAAGGCTCTAGAGGGATACAAGTTATCCAGGTAGGAGCTGAAGAAAGGGCTTAGGAAAGCTATAAAGGGGGCATGAGAAAACCTTGGCAGATAGGATCAAGGAAAACTCTGAGGCTTTTTACACATATGTGAGCAATAAGAGAATGACCAGAGAAAGGGTAGGGCCGATAAAGGAATGTAAAGGGAATTTGTGCACGGAGCCTAAAGAGATAGGAGAGGTCCTTAATGAATATTTTTCTTCGGTATTCACAACTGAGAGGGACCTAGCTGTAGAGGAGGACAGTGTGAAACAGGCTGGTCGGCTAGAGGAGGTTGATGTTAGTAAGGAAGACACACGTGGAATTTTGAGGAAGTTGAAGATAGATAAGTCCCCTGGGCCTGATGGGATTTATCCAAGGATTCTATGGGAAGCGAGGAATGAGGTCGCAGGGCCTTTGGCGATAATCTTTTCGCCCACACTGTCCACAGTATAGTGCCAGAACATTGGAGAGAGGCAAACGTCATTCCCTTGTTCAAAAAAAAAAAAAAGGGAATAGGGATAACCCCGAAAATTACAGGCCCGTTAGTCTTTCTTCAGTGGTGGGCAAATTATTGGAAAGGGCTCTGAGACAGAGGATTTTTGATCACTTGGAAAGGTACAGTTTAATTCATGATCATCAGCATGGATTTGTAAGGGGTAGATCATGCCTCACAAACCTTACTGAATTCTTTGAAGAGGTGACCAAACATGTGGATGAAGGTAGAGCAGTGGATGTGGTATACATGGATTTAAGTAAGGCATTTGATAAGGTTCCTCATGGTAGGCTCATGCAGAATGTATGGAGGCATGGGATAGGGGGAAATGTGGCAGATTGGATTCAGAATTAGCTGATCCTTAGAAGACAAAGGGTGGTAGTGGATGGAAAATATTCAGCATAGTGCTCAGTCATGAGTGATGAACCACAAGGATCTGTTCTGGGTCCTCTTCTATTTGGGATTTTTGGAAATGATTTGGATGAAGGAGTGGAAGGGTGGATTAATAAGTTTGCGGATGATACGAAGGTGGGTCACGTTGTGGATAGTGCGGAGGGCTGTTCTAGGTTACAAAGGGACATTGATAGGATGCAGAGCTGGGCTAAGAAGTGGCAGATGGAGTTTAACCCTGAAAAGTGTGAGGTGATTCATTTTGGAAGGAAAAACTTGAAAGCAGAATACAGCGTTAATGGAAAGATTCTTGGCAGTATGGAGGAGCAGAGTGATCTTGGGGTTCATGTTCACAGTTCCCTGAAAGCTGCCATCCAGGTGGATAGAGTTGTTAAGAAGGCGTATGGTGCATTAGCTTTCATTAATAGAGGGATTGAGTTCAAGAGCTGCGAAGTTATGCTCCAGCTATACAAAACCCCGGTTCGGCCACATCTGGAGTATTGTGTCCCGTTCTGGTCGCCTCATTACAGGAAAGATGTGGAAGCGTTGGAAAAGGTGCAGAGGAAATTTACCAAGATGTTGCCTGGAACGGAGGGAAGGTCTTACGAGGAAAGGTTGAGAGAGCTAGGGCCTTTCTCTTTAGATCGACGAAAGATGAGAGGTGACTTGATAGAGGTGTACAAAATGATCAGAGGTATAGATAGAGTGGACAGTCAGAGACTTTTTCCAGGGTGGGGGCAGCTATTATGAGGGGGCATAGTTTTAAAGTGAAAGGAGGTAGATATAAGGGAGAGAGGTCAGAGGTAGGTTCTTTACTCAGAGTGGTAGGTGCATGGAATGCATTGCCGGAGAGGGTAGTGGAGTCGGCCTCATTAGGGGCATTTAGGCTGCTATTAGATAGGCATATGGATGCTAGTATAAGGTAGGGGTGGAGGTTAGATAGACCTTAGGATTAGGGTAAAAGTTCGGCACATCGTGGGCCGAAGGGCCTGCACTGTGCTGTACTGTTCTATGTTCTACAGGATCAAAGCTGGGAGCCAAATTAATGAGACAGAATAAGTGGGAAATGATCATGAATCAGGTGCATTAGAATCCATATGGCTATACAAGAAACATAGCTAAGGGTGGCTCAGTGGTTAGCACAGCTGCCTCACAGCACCAGGGACCTGGGTTCAATTCCACCCTTGGGTGACTGTCTGTGTGGAGTTTGCACATTCTTCCCGTGTCTGCGTGGATTTCCTCTGGGTGCTCCGGATTCCTCGCACAATCTAAAGATGTACAGGTTAATAGAGTGACCATGATAAATTGCTCATTGGTTCCAGGGATGCGGAGGTTAGGTGTGTTAGCCATGGGAAATGCAGGGTTACAGGAGTAGGGTCTGTTTGGGATGGTCTTCGGAAGGTCGGTATGGACCCACTTGGCCAAAATTCCTGTTTTCAAACCTAGGGATTCTAAGTCAACAAAAGGGGAAGACGACACTGGAAGGAATGGTCTATAGGCTCCTAAAAGCAGTTGTACGGTTGGACAGAAACTCAATCAAGAGATAATAACGGTATATAGTAAAGAGAGCTAATCCTCATGTAGATTGGGATAATCAAATTGGCAGAAGCCGTAACGAAGAGGTTGTAGAGTGTATTGTTACACAGGCTAGCTTCTGTGTCTTGGTACTGGGAATATCTTTAATCCAGAGTTTTCTCTAAGCGTCAGGTACAGCTCAAAGATGTAGGGATCGATCAGGGGTCATCTGGGTCCAGAGTTGTGAGGAGGATTACTTTTGGGGAGGTGGGGAGGTGTGGGGGGGGGGGGGAACAAGGGGGTAAAGTGGTGAGGAGTGGTAGATGGAGTTTAATTTGGATAAATGCGAGGCATTGAGTTTGGTAAAACAAATAGGAGCAGAATTATACAGTGAAAAGTAGGGCCTTGGGTAGTGCTGTAGAACAATGAGACCTAGGGTCTCAGATACATAATTCTTTGAGGTTTGCATCACAAAAATGAGAGGCTGTTAGGAAGGCATTTGGTATACTTGTCTTCATTGCTGAGACCTCGGAGTAAAGGAGTTGGGATGTTATATTGAGGTTGTACAGGATGTTTTGGTGAGGTCTCTTCTGGTGTACACCGACCAGCTCTGGCCACCCAGTTATAGGAAGCTGGTGAGGATTCAGAAGAGATTTACCAGGATGTTGCCAGGAATGGAGGGTTTGAGTTCGAAGGACAGGCTGGGACATTTTTCACTGGAGGGTAAGAAGTTGAGAGATGACCTTATAGGAGGTTTTATAAAATCATGAAGGGGTATATATAAGGTGAATGGCAGGTGTCTTTTCCCTACGGTGTGGATTTCAAGACTAGAGGACATTTTTTTTTTTTTTTTTATATATAGGAGAGAGGAGAAAGGTTTTAAAAACACATAAGGGGCAGCTCTTTACACAGAGAGTGGTTTGTGAGCGGAATGAACTGCTGGAGGAAGTGGTAGATGCGGGCACAGTTACAACATTTAAAAGACGTTTGAATAAGTACATGAATAGGAAAGCTTTGGAGGGATATGGGCCAAACAGTCAGGTGGGACAAGTTTAGTTTGGGAACATGGTTGGCGTGGATGAGTCAGACCAAAACATCTGTTTCCATGCTGTATGACTTTGACTCTAAGTGAGAGTTCCTCCAGTTATCTACCTCATTTCTGTAATCTTGCTCACACGTGGATGTAAACAGAAGGAGTGTGGAGGTGTGCATTTTTCTGTAAAATCAATGCCTTCTGCAGTTTGGTGGGAGAGTAAACGCTGGCTAATACGGCAGAGATTTTAATTTGCTTCATTTGAGTAAAGCGGAGAATTGGAGATCTGAAACAAGCAAAAATTGCAGGAGAAGCTCAGCAGGTCTGGCAGCATCAGTGGAGAGAAATCAGAGTTAACGTTTCAGGTCCAGGGAAGACCAGAATTGCTCCAAAAATAATAAATAAAGAGTCATTGGACTCAAAACATTAACTCTGTTTCTCTCTCCAGAGATATTGCCAAAATACGTGCAGCATTATCTGCTTTATCTTTAGTTACTGAACTGGTTTGCTATCGCATTAAACTGTTTCAGTCATGGTGTCAATCCCAAATTGAAGGGCTACTTGTGATGCGCATCTGTGTCCTGGTGATAGTGATGATTCCCAAAGTTATACCTGTCTGTCCAAGCACAATTAAAATCTGACCGGTAAATGAACACGTTCTGAAGAAGGGGAATACAACTTCATTGGAAGCAGGGAACTGGGGGTGGGGGTATCTTTCGTGATCTGGTCATTGTACGCTGCACAACCAGTGGTCTCCCACTTGGGAGGTGGGTGGTGGGGTTCAGCTGCAGAGTGGAAGAATTTCGCAATCGTCCCTCAAATCAGCCATGGACTAAGTGAGATTCATGTGACTCTCCGTGCTGCAATATATTAACATGGAAATAATTTGGGAAGGCTATACAGTCCATGGATGAAGTCACAAAAGATTCCCATTTTTATAAATACCAGCAGTTTGCCCTGTAATCTTCCTGGTGAGTCAGGTACCAAAACTGAAGTGGTGAAGTGATGATGAATCATGTAACACATTGCCTGATTAAAGTGGAAACCTTAAAAAAAAAAAATCACAATTTTAGAAAAAAAACTCTTAAAACTTTCTTAGGAAATAAAACTTGGGTTAGGTGTTTGGACAAACCTCCTAATTTGACCTGTTGTGCTCAGACCTTAGAAGAACTGGTAACATTGGACAGCACCAAACTCATTACCATTTTCATTTGGACGGTAAAGTCACCACAGCTCCAAAGAACATTACAATTGTGGTCTCGTTAGAGGGAGACAACTGGTGGTGGTTTAACCTGTGGGTCACCATGCCTCAGGCAGGGGGGAGGTTGAAAAAGTGGGACCCTCACAGTAATGTTATCTAGGAAATGGTTTTCACTGTTGTGAAACTGTTCTAGAATGACAAGGGCAGCAGATACACAGCTACACCACCCCCACAAGTTCCCCCCACCATCCTGATGATTGGAAATATATCACCGTTCCTTCACTGTCGCTGGGTCAAAATCCTGGAATTACCTCCCTAAGGGCATTGTGGGTCAACTAATTTTTATTTAGTCATGGGATGTGGGCATCACTCTCTGGGCCAGTATTTATTGCCAATTTCTAGTTGTCCTGGAGAAGGTGTATACACAGTGATTGCTATTGGTTTGCAGTGGCTCAAGGCGGCAGCTCACCACCACCTTCTGCAGGGTAACTAGGGACGGGAAATAAATGCTGGGTCCAGCCAGCAACACCTAAGGCCTACGCATGATTAAGAAACTAGCCAGTGTTGATGTCAGGCTTCAATCTACCACACACGATTCTGTCAGATTAGTTTTGCGTTGTAACAGCAATAACCATGTGGAAACAGCAGCTCTGCTGAAAGGTCAGCTGATGAAATGTTCACTCAGTTCTGCATCTCGTAGATGATGTCAAATTTCCTGAGTATTTCTGGCATTTTCTACCCTCATTTCCGATTTCTAGTATCTGCAGTATTTTCTATGGGCAGTGTCGGCAGTAGTGATTCCAGCTGTAACGGTTTTAATCTTTTAAAAGCATTTCGATATAAATACATTTCAAAATTCAGAGGTATTTCATGAGTCTGCTTTCCCAACTTCCCCTTTTGTGTTTCCGTTCTCAACCAGTTGTCAAAGGTTGAGAACAAGTGTTGGGTTGACAGCACCGTCTCCTGCTCAGAAGCACATTCACTCTTGAAGTCTTATTTTATAACTGAGCACACCAAGAATGTAAGAACTAGGGACAGGAGTAGGTTATTCTAAATTACCCCACACGAGGAAACTTCTTCTCTACATCTAGGAGAGAATTACCGCAGATGCTGGAATCTGCACTGAAAACATTAAATGCTGGAGATCAGTGGGTCAGACAGTATCCATGGAGAGACAGCAAGCTAACATTGCAAGTCTAGATGATTCTTCACCAGAGCTGATGTGAAGTGTGGAGGAGACAGCATTTATGCTATAGGTGGGGTTGGTTGGTGTTGGGGCTAGTGGAGTGTAGAGTGCTGGGGAATTAAAAAATGCTGATAGCTCAGATTAAGTGATCACTTTATCTGAACTATTACCATCTTTTCTCCACCAGCACTCTACACCCCATCACCCCCACTACCAACTACCCTCCTCCCCCCACCCCCACCCAAAGAAATACAGCATAAATGCTTACCCTCCACACTTCACTTCAGCTCTGGTGAACAGTCATCTGGAGTCAAAATATTAGCTTGCTGTCTCTCCATGGATACTGTCTGACCCGCTGTGATCTCCAGCATTTGTTGTTTCCTCTCTCCATCTACCTTGTAAATTCCATTAGCATCTTATCTCTCTCAATTAGACCTCCTCTTGTTTTACTAAACTTCAGACAGTATAGGCCTAAACTGCTCAATCTTTCTTCAGAAGACAAACCCCGCATCTCTGGAACCAATCTAGTGAACCTCCTCTGAACAGCCTCCAACATAACTAGATCCCTGCTTAAGTAAGGAATGCTGTCTCACTAATGTTTTCTACAATTACAGCAAGACTTCCCTACTTTTATACTCGATCCCTTTAGCAATAAATTTGCCTTCCTCATTTCCTGTTGTCCCTTTATACTAGTTTTCTGTAATTCATACACAAGGACACCCAGATCCCTCTGCACTGAAGCACTCTCCAGTTTCTCTCCATTTCAATAAGAAGTAGTCCAACCAGAAACAGAAGAACAGAAACAATGTCTTTCCCTAGTGATGATGATATATTGAAGAAGTTGGGAATGTTCAGAGGTGAATTAGCAGAAGTTACAAGTTCAAGTGTGGGCTGGACAGAGTAGATGGGGAGAAACTGTCCCTGTTTGTAAAAGGAACATGATCACAAGGTGTGGATTTAAACTGTGGTGCGGATTTAAACTGTGGTGCAAAACTAGTATGGGTGATGTGAAAAACCTTTTCACACTGAGTCGTCAGGGTCTGCAATACACTGCCTGGAAAATGTGGCGTTGGCATGTTCATTTGAATCATTCAAGGGGGTCTTGGATAATTATTTGGATGGAAATGGAGTGTGGAAAATGAGTAAGAGACAGGGGATTGGCACTGGGTGATAGAAGCATGCAAGTAGGATGGCCCAAACAGCCCCCTTCAGCTCTGTAACAATTCTGTGATTCAGTTCTGAGGCTTCATTAGTTACCCCAACCTGGTTTCCCTGATTTCTTTGTTGAGAGTGGGGTCCACAGTGGGCAGACCTATTGGGTCACAAGAAGCATTCGCTTCTCACAGTGAAGGAGACTCAGAAGCTGATTGGTTCCTAAGACCTAGTGAGTGAAGCCCTCATCTCCCTGCCACAAAGCTCTGGGCTCCTCAATCAAGGGGCTGAATTTCACCAGGACCCACCCTCAGACTTAGGGAAAGAGGCAGAAGGGTCAGTAAAACACGGGACAGGAATTGTTGGATGACTCCTGGGGCTGGACAAGTTTCCAAAGAGGAAGTCAGCCAATGAGATGCCTTGACAGAGGGGCATTCAGTGAAGCTCCCAATGTTTTGTTGATGCTAGAGCACCCCTGCTCCCCCCAACCCCTCCCCTTGGGGCACTGTCTGTGAAGTTGGCACAGTCCCCCTTTGCAGGCATTAGGGGTCTTGGGAGTCACATGGTGGTCACTACCAGGGGAAAAATCCCAGCCTGCCTCAGTACCCTGCCATTTTCACAACCAACCCCAATCTCTTTCCAAAGTCAGGCCCCAAAGTCTAACCTGCTCCACCATTCTCCTGCTGGAAGAGGAGGGGGGGGGAAGAGGAGAAGGAGGAAAATTGGTTCATACAGGGCCCTCAAAACCAAAGTTGGAACTTTCCCTTACTTGAGCTCCCCAATGGAATAAAGAAAATGGGACTTAACCCCAGAGATGTGGGCAACAAGAGGTATTTGGGTTACAAAGTGGGGAAGCTGCTGTCATTCACTTTGGTTGTAAGCACAAGTAAAGCAGCTCTTCTTTAAAACAAAACAGGAAACTTGTTTGTGTGTCTCTTCCAAGAGACATGGGTACAGTCAGTCATTCAGGGAATGCAGAAAGTTGGCACGAGATACAATTTGCAATTAGGAAAGCAAATGGCAAAGGGACCTTTACTGAAAAGGAATTAGGATGCAAGAAAAAGAGAATCGTGGTGTGAATGTGTAGGGGTCTTGGTGAGGCCACACCTGAGTGGTCAGTAAGGAAGGATATACCTGCACTATAAACAGTACAATAAAAGGTTTACTAGATTAATGTCCAAGGTGACAGGGCTGTCCTATGCCAAGTGACTAGAGTAAACCAGGCTGATATTCTCAGCTGTTTAGAAGAATGAGAGAAGAAGAGATTGTGAAAGGGATTGATAGGATCAGAACCAATAAATTGTTCCCCTTGGCTGGGGAGTCTAGAACACAATCTCAGGGTAAGGGGACAATTATTTAGCAATAAAGAGGGAAGAAATTACTTTACTCAAGGGGTTGTGAATCTGTGGAATTCTCTGCCCATAGGAATGCGAATGCTCCATCGTCGAATACATTTAAGGCAGGAATTGACGGGGAGTCGATGGCAAAAGACAGTGGCGATTTAGCCATGATCCCATTGGATGGTCAAGGGGCTGAATAGTCTACTCCTGCTCCTATTTCTTATGTTCTTAAGTTGGTCAAACTGTTGGAATCTTCTGTAGCAACTCGGAACCACTACATCAGACTAGAGCTCATCATTTCCTTTAAGTTTCCTAATTTATTTACACTTTCATATCATTCCCCATTAAATTTTGATGATTCATAATGTCTACAGTAAAAACCACACTCCCCATTATTACTGCATAAATGGGTCAGCAATGCGTGGCAGGAAAGAGATTCTACATGAATTACAAAATGAAACCTAAGATACTGGCTGTTGATTATTGCTCTAGTATTCACTTTGAAAGAAATCACATTTCACACTGAACCTGCCCATGATTTGTTTTAATACATGTGTGCAGGATGTTGCAGACATTAACCGAGCAGTGAATCGGTGAAGCAGTGAACAGACACGGGAACACAAGTCCAGTAATTACAGCATAAGTAACTGAACAACATCAGAATCACGAGTGACAGACAACCTCTTTTGCTCAGCATGCAAAACAGTGCCATGTGTGAAGTTTCATTCCTTCAAGTCGTGAATGCTTTTTAGGAATTACGTCAATTTTTTTTTTTTTTTTTAAAAATACCTCCTTTATCTTTCCTTCTCAATTTAATCCAATGTTTCTTTAATTCTATTCATCTTTCTGTCCCCGATTTGTCACAGAACTCTCCCACTCAAACCCATCCTTCTTCTCATTCTTTCCTTGACTTCTTAACCTTTACTCGCATGGTTAAGGAAATACACTGATGGTCACACAGTTTTTGGTAGAACTCAACTTGATTTTGGTTTAGAAAATATTATTTCCATCTTGCATGAAGAAAGACCAATTGCAAAGGGAAAGAGCAGAATGAGAAAAGAGTGCTGACTAGTTGGTTACTAATTCAACAGTCGTGGTGTTAAAATGAAGACTGCACCTGTTAGGAGATGACAGACAGTTAAAGGTCAACACTTATTTAAATTTAAACCAGGTAGCTTGAATACGATTCCTCGGGGAAATGCCTTGATCAATGAACCAGCAAATGGCTGTCGTCTATTTTGCTGAGCTGAAGAGGCACAATACTTGCACAAGTCCTGCCTGAAAAAAAAAAATCAGGGCCTCGTGTATTAATATCTTTAACTTCCAGTCTGCCTTAGTGTCCTGACGATCTTAAGTTGGTAAAACAGATCAAAAAACCGTGGATGTTGGAAATCAGAAACAAAAACAGAAAAGTCTCAGTTGAGGAGAGACTGGATAGGCTGGGTTTGTCTTCTCTGGAGCAGAGGAGGCTGAGGGGCATCTGATTGAGGCATACAAAATGAACGAGGTGTCTGGGGCATTGTCTGTAAAGTATGATTCTGTGAGAGTGATTATGTCAGGCTGCTGCGTGACTAGTCTGTGAGACAGCTCTCCCAATTTTGGCACTAGATCCCAGCTGTTAGCAAGAAGGACTTTGCAGAGTCAACGGGGCTATTACTGTTCTTGTCTTTTCCAGTGCCTAGTTCGACGCCAGATCTTCTGTTCGGTTTCACTTCTGAGATTTTTTTGGTGGTTGCTATCACTGAGTGGCTTCCTCAGATATCAGAGAGCACTTGAGTTCAGCAAATTCCTGTGGGTCTGGAGTCACATGGTGAGTAAGGCAAGGGCAGCGGATTTCCATTCTAAAGGACATTTGTGAACTTGCTGGGTTATTACAACAACCATACTCTTAAGTTTCCACTTATTGGATTCAAATGTCACTATCTGCTGCATTGGGATTCAAACCCAGATTCCCAGAACATCAGAGATAAAAGGTGTAGAGCTGGATGAACACAGCAGGCCAAGCAGCATCAGAGGAGCAGGAAGGCTGGGTTCA